>CM016625.1:30303988-30460750 GCA_005393395.2 Gossypium australe | reverse complement strand
TTAAGCTTTGTGAAAACTTCTCGGATTTGATTATCTTGATAAAATCATACTTAGTGTTTATTTTTAAAAACAAATATTTAAGCCCATTATAAAACAAATTTCAACTGTGCCCGATGGCATTTTAAAATATTTTCGTGTTTAATTGGAAAAACATGTGAATTTAATTTAAATTTTAATAATATAGTTTTTAAGCAAAATATCCTACATATGAGAAAAAACAAAAATAAAGTTTAGGGAGGCCTTATTACATCCAAAATAAAATAAACCAATAATAAAAATAAAAATGACTAAATTTGAACTTCAATTAGTTCAAGTCCACTGCATGGCCACCTCGAGTCATCCCGGCTCCACATCCGCAATCTAAGTGTCACCTGAAAAAAAAAATATAAAGGAGAAGGTGAGTCACCAAGACTCAGTATGTAACCCTTCCCCCATTTTAAAAAGCATTTTCATACACATCAAATAACAAATTAATTATGCAAATCATCATGTGTCCCAACCTAGCCAGCCATACGCCACTGTCTACCCCGTTGTGGTACCAAACCACTGGTGGTGCCAAACCACTGGTGACATATAGTCACGATGTGCTACCAAAGCACTGGTGTCCGTAGACACAATCGGGTGATGGGGCCAACCCATCGTGTGATACCAAATCACTGGCAGACGATCCCATATCTCAAGTGGGGCCAACCCACGGTGGTGTTAACCACAGGGACAAGTCGCTGCTGAGGTGCCAAACCTCTGGAGGTACCAAACCTCTGGTGACCGTAGTCACAGTGTGTTACCAAAACACTGGTGCCCGTCGGCACGATCAATACTGCCCCCTCCACTCATCAACCAACCACATAGGCAATGATCATAACAGATTTATAAAAATATATTATCACAACATGCTTCCCAAAAGCATCAAGTAGCAATCATATGCACAGGTACTTACCTGGTTACCCCGTATACCGTTACGGTATTCAAGCCTTTGCTATATATATCAAAATAGCAATCACATTACTTAGCATAATTTAATGAGTTAAATGGTGTGTATGTACACACCTGTCACCACGGTATTCTCAAATCCCGAAGAAAGCCAATCGGCCACACTCTAAGTCCTTGCCCCTATATTCGGCCAACTAACAAGGTTAGTTATTATGGGCCATTCGGCCAAATCCAAAATTTTTCAAAGGGTTAATATTTAACCGAAAGCCTTACCTTAACACCCTTGAGTACTAGCCACCAAGTGTTTTGCTTCCCTAATCGGCAATCATTAAGTTAGTAACCTTCGGCTTACTCGAATATCATGAATAAAGAAAACAGATCTTACCACCTTATCCCAAATCGATTGCTATAGGTTTGGAGGATTCAACCTATCGCGTGGAGATCCCGAAGTCCTAGATGAAATCGGCTTCAACCAACAAGATTAGCCCATCATTAGCTTATGCCGAATTTCGGCTTTTCCTTAAGTCCAAATCAATAGATCATAAGAGTGAATACTAAACATTCGGTTAGAACCCCTTACCTTCTCAACCGATTGGAAGAAAGTCCCGAAACGTCCTGTACCACCTTTGGTATTCGGCCAAAGTGCCTCCAAGTAAGAGAAAAGATTTTCGGCACTGCAAGGGGGCGTATTCGGCCTAGGGAAAAATAATGGAAGAAGGGGATGAAGTTTTGGTAATAAGAAGTGAATGTTCGGCCAGCAAAGAAAAGAAAAAGAAGGACTTGAGGATGGAATTTCGGCAAAAGAGGGACAATAGTGAAGAAAAGGAAAATAGGATGATAGCTAGGAGCCTTAAATAGAATTCGGCCTCCCCCTAGTTGCCTTGCCGTCCACTTCTATTAACCAAGGAGTTCAAACTCCATTAATCTCCTTGAATTGCTCTTGGCCACTCCTTTAATTTAATTCAATATAATCTTGAATTAATCCCATAATCCATCAAATATCCCTTTTTATCTTCTATTATCATGAAATCTAAATAATAATAACTAATTAATCCTTTAAATCAATAATCCTCTTAATATCCAATTAATAATCTATTTTAAAACTTAATAATATCCCACACATTATCCTTAGAATTTTAAGGAAATTAAAGCTCTTATTATCACTAAAAAAAAATAATTAAAGAGAGAAAAACTCTCTACATGTGCCGTCCCATTATAGTGCCAAAAAGAGGGATTTTTGTGACTCGAACCAAGGCTCTCCTTGCTCCCTTGGTGGCGTCACACTAGCTCCCAAGTGGGCTCAGTTTGCCACTTAATCTAGGCTCATCTTATGTCCAATTCCTCCCCATTTATTCTTATAACACCCTCCTGCTTAGGCTCCCTATTTTTAAAGCTTGAAAATAATATTTTTCCTACTACTTGAGCTTACCAAAAATCCATAATTAAACCTTATCATTCAATAAATGATATCACCACAGTTCATACATAAGAAAAATAATTACATTCCAAATAGCCCCATTTTCGGGATGTTACAGTTCTACCCCCCTTAAAATAAATTTCGTCCCCGAAATTACTTAACTAGAAAAGGTGGGGGTATTGCTGCCTCATTACATCCTCGGGTTCCCACGTAGCTTCCTCTGTACCATGGTTCCGCCATAGTACTTTTACCAAGGGCACTGATTTCCTACGTAGAACCTTCACATCTCGGTCCAAGATCTGAACTGGTTCCTCTTCAAAAGATAAATCTGGATTCACCTCGATCTCTGCCACTGGCACAACGTGCGATGGATCTGACCGATACCGTCTCAGCATTGATACGTGGAAGACATCATGGATCTGGTTCAGTTCGGCCGGTAACTCAAGCTGGTACGCCACTGGTCCAACACGCTTAATCACTGTATATGGCCCGATGAATCTTGGGCTCAGCTTTCCTTTTCGCCCAAATCTCAACACCTTTTTCCAAGGCGACACTTTCAGAAAAACCTTGTCTCCCACAGCATACTCCATCTCCTTGCGTTTTAAATCCGCATAGGATTTTTGCCTATCCGATGCTTCCTTAAGACGAGACCGAATCACCTTGACTTTATCCTCCGTCTCTGTCACCAACTCTGGACCCAAAATTTGTCGTTCGCCTAATTCTGTCCAACATGTCGGAGTACGACACTTCCGTCCATACAGTGCCTCATACGGAGCCATCTGGATACTTGCCTGGTAGCTGTTGTTGTAGGCGAACTCTGCCAATGGTAGAAACTCCTCCCAACTACCACGAAAATCCAAGACGCATCCTCTTAACATATCCTCCAAGATCTGTATCACTCTCTCCGATTGTCCGTCCGATTGTGGATGGAAAGCTGTACTGAAGTCCAACCGCGTACCCAAAGCTTGGTGCAAGGCCTTCCAAAACCTTGACGTGAACCTGGGATCCCTATCCGAGATGATTGATGTTGGAACCCCATGCAATCTTACTATCTCCGAGACGTACAGCTTGGCTAGCTTCTGAAGAGAAAAATCCATCCTCACCGGTATGAAGTGAGCCGACTTAGTTAACCGGTCTACTATTACCCAAACCGCGTCTCTCTTACTGGGCGTAAGGGGTAGCCCACTAACAAAATCCATAGTGATCCGTTCCCACTTCCATTGGGGAATCTTCACTGGCTGAAGCAACCCTGACGGCAACTGATGTTCAGCCTTGACCTGCTGACAAGTCAGACACTTACCAACAAACTCTGTCACTTCACGTTTTAACCCGGGCCACCAAAACTGCTCTCTAAGATCCCTATACATCTTGCTTCCTCCCGGATGCATAGCGTAAGGGCTGCTATGTGCATCATGGAGAATCCTCTGCCTCAATTCCACATCCTTTGGCATACACGCTCGCCCTTGATAGCATAATACTCCATCACTCGACAGGTTATATCCTTCCAAACCACCCTCTTGAACTTGCATTCTCTTAGCATTTAACCCTTTGTCCACTAACTGCTTGTCCTTAATCTCCTCGATCCATGTCGGCTTAACTTGAAGTTCTGCCAAGAGACTCCCATCGTCATATAGACTCAACCGGGCAAACATCGCTCTTAAGTCCGTCACAACCTTCCGGCTCAACGCGTCAGCTACTACGTTAGCCTTGCCTGGATGGTATTCGATTGAACAATCGTAATCCTTCAAGAGTTCGATCCACCGACGTTGTCTCAGATTCAGATCCTTCTGAGTCAAAAGATACCTCAAACTCTTATGATCCGTGTAGACTATCGACTTCTCCCCATAAAGGTAGTGTCTCCATATCTTCAGTGCGAAAACGACTGCGGCTAACTCCAAATCGTGAGTTGGGTAGTTCAATTCGTGTGGTCTTAACTGACGGGACGCATAGGCTACTACCTTCCCATCCTGCATCAACACACATCCCAAACCAGTATGGGATGCATCACAATAGACCGTAAACAACCTTCCTGCTTCAGGCTGTACCAAAACCGGAGCTTCCGTCAAAATTTTCTTTAGCTTATCAAAGCTTTCTTGCTGCTTTTCCGTCCATACAAATGGGACTCCTTTTCTTAGTAGCTTCGTCAACGGTGCTGCGATTAGAGAGAATCCTTCCACGAATCTCCGATAGTATCCCGCTAGACCCAGGAAACTTCGGATCTCCGCCACTGACCTAGGCGGTTTCCAATCCAATACCGCTTCAATCTTACGAGGGTCTACTCTAATTCCTTCCGCCGATACCACATGTCCTAAGAAAGCCACCTCCTTCAGCCAAAATTCGCACTTACTGAATTTGGCATATAACTGCTTCTCCCTCAATACTTGCAGAACTATCCGTAAATGCTTGTCATGTTCTTCCTCCGTTTTAGAGTACACCAAGATGTCGTCAATGAATACCACGACGAATTGGTCTAGGTACTGCTGAAATACTCTGTTCATCAAGTCCATAAATGCCGCCGGCGCGTTGGTCAACCCGAATGGCATTACCAGAAACTCGTAATGTCCATACCGAGTTCTGAACGCCGTCTTGTGAACATCCACTTCCTTCACCCTTAATTGATGATAACCCGACCTAAGGTCAATCTTTGAAAATACCGACGCTCCCTTCAATTGGTCAAATAAGTCGTCGATCCGAGGCAACGGGTACTTGTTCTTGATCGTTAACTTGTTCAACTGACGGTAGTCGATGCACATCCGCATGGACCCGTCCTTCTTCTTGACAAACAGCACAGGTGCTCCCCACGGGGATATGCTTGGTCGAATAAACCCTCTATCCAATAGCTCCTGAATTTGGGCCTTCAGCTCCACCAATTCCTTTGGTGCCATTCGGTATGGTGCTATAGACACGGGTGCCGTTCCGGGTAGCAAGTCAATACCGAATTCAACTTCCCGATCTGGAGGCAGACCTGGAAGTTCTTCCGGGAATACGTCAGCAAATTCCCCAACCGTTCGAACCTCAACTACTGACTCCTTAGCTTCCAAAGCACAGATCCTAACCAAATATGCCTCGCAACCCTTCCTGACCATTCTTTCGGCCTTCAAGGCCGACACCACATTGGATAGGTAATTCCTTCTATCACCTATCATAACCACTTTATCACCCTCAGCCGTCTTAAGCACCATGCGCTTAGCCGCGCAATCCAAATTCGCCTGATACTTAACTAGCCAATCCATTCCAAGGATCAAATCGAACTCTCCGAAAGGTAGTTCCATCAGATCGGCTACAAACACGACCCCTTGGAGTTCTAGGGGTACACCTCTATAAAGTTTGTCTACTACTACAGAGTGTCCTAGGGGGCTTAGCACAGTCATCTTCCTAAGAGTAGTTTCAAAGTCTAGGTCCATAGTCCCTACCACACTACTAGCAATGTACGAGTGCGTCGAACCCACATCAATCAATGCAACATAAGGTAAACCAAATATTAGAAACGTACCGGTTATGACGTCCGGTGCGTCTCCCTCCTCGCGACGCTTCGCTGCATAGACTAAGCCAGGCTGCCTAGCCTCTGTGTTACCCGAACCTCTGCCCTGAATTCCACGACCTCGGTTGGAACCATTGTTTCCTCTGCCATTACCACGACCCCTCTGTGGTGGTCCAACATTTCTGCCCTGAGCGCGATTCTGACCTTCGGGCTGATCCTTAGCTACCTTTTGAGGACAGTCCCTTACCCGATGCTCCAAAGACCCACACTCAAAACAACCTTTGTTACCGGTCCAACAACTCCCCCAATGGGTTTTTCCACAGCGGTTGCACTGAGTTGGCCTTTGATTAGTAGTCGTGGGCCTTGCTGCCTGATTTGGCCCACTTGGCCTAGCCTTTTTCTGGACATTACCACCTGACCCAGCTGGCCCAAATCCTCTCTTCTGATTATTCTTGCTATAGTTTTGTCTCACAGTCTCCTTAATCCCTTCGGCCACCTTGGCCTTCTCCACTAGAGATGAGAACTCACGAACCTGCTGCGGGGCAATTAGCAATCTCAGATCATCTCTGAGCCCGTCCTCAAAGCGGACACAGCGCTCATGTTCGGTGGCTACGATTCCTCTGGCATACCTACTCAGCCTTAAAAACTCCGCCTCATATTCCGCTACTGACTTAGTTCCTTGCACTAGCCCTAAAAAGGCTTTCCTCTGAGCATCCGTATAGCTAGTGCCTACATACTTCTTCTGGAAGGCAGTTTTGAAGTAGTCCCACGTGAGATCATCAGCTGTGGCTCCATCCCGGACTGTCAGCCACCACTGGTACGCCTCATCCTTTAGAAGCGACACCGCCCCTTTCAGCTTCTCCTCCTCAGTCAGGTCGAGATCATCCATAACCCTTTCCGTAGATTCCAGCCAATATTCTGCAGCACTGGGCGCCACTCCTGAGACACCACGGAATACCTCGGCCCCGTTAGACCGAATTCTCTCGGGAACAGACTTCCGAGCTCCCAAATTCCCACCAGCCCCGGCCACCATCTCCAACACTCGCAAAACAGCTTGCGACACAGCCTCACCACCGGTCTGGTCCTGCTCCTCAGCCCTGAAAGTAGGAGGTGGTGGTGGCGGTGGTACCTCGTTTTCGAACCTTGACCTGACCTGACGGGTTCAGACACCGTCATTCGACCCCTACCGTGTCCACGACGTCCACGTCCTCTAGAACTCATTCTATCTACGGCGCTTTAATCTGATTAAGAAAATTTTATGTGTTAGCATTTGTTTCACTTTCTTATTCGCGAAGACATTTTATGAACAGAATTTAATTAGGGGTTCTTTCGAGCAAACACGGTTTCAGTCTTCTATCCTAGTTCACACAAAAAGTTCATGCATCCATTCCTTAATGCTTTCCATACCTATTCACTCTTCGGACATTTCTGCCCATTTCCAACCCAGGGGTATTTTCGTCATTTTCCCTACAGGGTATTTTCGTAAATAACGAAATTTTAAAACTTTAGTAAAGTAGGTCATTTGAAATCCCCAAAACTGGAGGACATTTATAAAAATTTGTAAATTCGTAATCGTTTTGAAACCAGGGGTATTTTGGTAATTTTGTCAATCAGGGGCAATTTTGTCATTTTGATAAATCAGGGATATTTTCGTCAGTTGTAAAACTTCGAGGGTCCCTTTTTGAAAATGTTTCTTTTCAAATAGCAATGTTTGTAAAAATTTCTAAAACCAGGGTCATTTCGGTAATTTGCAACTTGAGGGCGTTTTCGTAATTTTCTAAGCCAAAATATTTCAGTGTTGATTTTCAAAACTAAGTTGTTGGATACTTCTAAAGTAGTTGAAATTTTGAGCAAAACCATTGAACTGATATTTCATGAGTCATGGGCGTTTTAGTAATTTTACCCCTAAGGGCATTTTTGTAATTTTCCAAAAATTTGAGTTTTTCGAGGAAAACGTTGTAAATATTTTTTTTTTTTTTCGATTTGAAAGAGTTGTTGCAAGAGTTTTGAAAACATTTAAGTTGTTGTTGTTTCGTTCTGTTTCAAAACATGGCTAATTCCCTTTTCGGGTTTTAATCATGGTGTTTAGCCCATGACCGAGCCATCTTGATCAGGGTGAACCAAAGCTACGCACCAGGCAGGATTCGAGTGAAGAGGAGGTGAGTCACGCGGACTGCTTAAATACCAAGCTCTCACTGAACCTTTCTAGACATGCGCACAGAGGTTGCCACACCACTGAGCCTTCTGAGTTAGGGTGAACCGAAGCTACGCACCAGGTAGGATACCTGCGAAGAGGAGGTGAGTCACGAGGACTGCTTAAATACCAAGCTCTTCCGGATCCAATCCTAGACATGCGTACAGGGGTTACCACACCCTAGCTCACTTGGCTAAGTCATAGATTGGTTTAGTTCTTTAATGTCTTATGTTCGGTTCATGTGTTTGAGTAATCTAATCTTAGGGTTCAAGTCCTATAAGTCTATCTACGTTCCATACTTCCTACCCTTCTACAGAATTTAATTCACCAAGAGGTTCAGAAGTACTTACCTGGGCGGATCGGTGCCGGAGACTCGGGCCATGCTGTTCAAAATCCAAAAATCATTTTATAAGGACTTCTAAAACATTTTTGGGCCTTGGGCCCCCACAGCCGAGCTTTGAACTGGGCTCTGATACCAATTTTGTAACAACCCAAACCCGGCCCAAACACTATGGTCGAATCTGGATCGTTACGGGGAAATCTTCTCGAAAACCATTTTTGAAGCCCATTAAGCTTTGTTGAAAACTTCTCGGATTTGATTATCTTGATAAAATCATACTTAGTGTTTATTTTTAAAAACAAATATTTAAGCCCATTATAAAACAAATTTCAACTGTGCCCGATGGCATTTTAAAATATTTTCGTGTTTAATTGGAAAACATGTGAATTTAATTTAAATTTTAATAATATAGTTTTAAGCAAAATATCCTACATATGAGAAAAATAACAAAAATAAAGTTTAGGGAGGCCTTATTACATCCAAAATAAAATAAACCAATAATAAAAATAAAATGACTAAATTTGAACTTCAATTAGTTCAAGTCCACTGCATGGCCACCTCGAGTCATCCCGGCTCCACATCCGCAATCTAAGTGTCACCTGAAAAAAAAATATAAAGGAGAAGGTGAGTCACCAAGACTCAGTATGTAACCCTTCCCCCATTTTAAAGCATTTTCATACACATCAAATAACAAATTAATTATGCAAATCATCATGTGTCCCAACCTAGCCAGCCATACGCCACTGTCTACCCCGTTGTGGTACCAAACCACTGGTGGTGCCAAACCACTGGTGACATATAGTCACGATGTGCTACCAAAGCACTGGTGTCCGTAGACACAAATCGGGTGATGGGGCCAACCCATCGTGTGATACCAAATCACTGGCAGACGATCCCATATCTCAAGTGGGGCCAACCCACGGTGGTGTTAACCACAGGGACAAGTCGCTGCTGAGGTGCCAAACCTCTGGAGGTACCAAACCTCTGGTGACCGTAGTCACAGTGTGTTACCAAAACACTGGTGCCCGTCGGCACGATCAATACTGCCCCCTCCACTCAATCAACCCACATAGGCAATGATCATAACAGATTTATAAAAATATATTATCACAACATGCTTCCCAAAAGCATCAAGTAGCAATCATATGCACAGGTACTTACCTGGTTACCCCGTATACCGTTACGGTATTCAAGCCTTTGCTATATATATCAAAATAGCAATCACATTACTTAGCATAATTTAATGAGTTAAATGGTGTGTATGTACACACCTGTCACCACGGTATTCTCAAATCCCGAAGAAAGCCAATCGGCCACACTCTAAGTCCTTGCCCCTATATTCGGCCAACTAACAAGGTTAGTATTATGGGCCATTCGGCCAAATCCAAAATTTTCAAAGGGTTAATATTTAACCCGAAAGCCTTACCTTAACACCCTTGAGTACTAGCCACCAAGTGTTTCTGCTTCCCTAATCGGCAATCATTAAGTTAGTAACCTTCGGCTTACTCGAATATCATGAATAAAGAAAACAGATCTTACCACCTTATCCCAAAATCGATTGCTATAGGTTTGGAGGATTCAACCTATCGCGTGGAGATCCCGAAGTCCTAGATGAAATCGGCTTCAACCAACAAGATTAGCCCATCATTAGCTTATGCCGAATTTCGGCTTTTCCTTAAGTCCAAATCAATAGATCATAAGAGTGAATACTAAACATTCGGTTAGAACCCCTTACCTTCTCAACCGATTGGAAAGAAAGTCCCGAAACGTCCTGTACCACCTTTGGTATTCGGCCAAAGTGCCTCCAAGTAAGAGAAAAGATTTTCGGCACTGCAAGGGGGCGTATTCGGCCTAGGGAAAAATAATGGAAGAAGGGGATGAAGTTTTGGTAATAAGAAGTGAATGTTCGGCCAGCAAAGAAAAGAAAAAGAAGGACTTGAGGATGGAATTTCGGCAAAAGAGGGACAATAGTGAAGAAAAGGAAAATAGGATGATAGCTAGGAGCCTTAAATAGAATTCGGCCTCCCCCTAGTTGCCTTGCCGTCCACTTCTATTAACCAAGGAGTTCAAACTCCATTAATCTCCTTGAATTGCTCTTGGCCACTCCTTTAATTTAATTCAATATAATCTTGAATTAATCTCCATAATCCATCAAATATCCCTTTTTATCTTCTATTATCATGAAATCTAAATAATAATAACTAATTAATCCTTTAAATCAAATAATCCTCTTAATATCCAATTAATAATCTATTTTAAAACTTAATAATATCCCACACATTATCCTTAGAATTTTAAGGAAATTAAAGCTCTTATTATCACTAAAAAAAAAAATAATTAAAGAGAGAAAAACTCTCTACATGTGCCGTCCCATTATAGTGCCAAAAAGAGGGATTTTTGTGACTCGAACCAAGGCTCTCCTTGCTCCCTTGGTGGCGTCACACTAGCTCCCAAGTGGGCTCAGTTTGCCACTTAATCTAGGCTCATCTTATGTCCAATTCCTCCCCATTTATTCTTATAACACCCTCCTGCTTAGGCTCCCTATTTTTAAAGCTTGAAAATAATATTTTTCCTACTACTTGAGCTTACCAAAAATCCATAATTAAACCTTATCATTCAATAAATGATATCACCACAGTTCATACATAAGAAAAATAATTACATTCCAAATAGCCCCATTTTCGGGATGTTACAGAATAGAACATGGAATGAGCAAGCCAAAAACCCCAACATTCTCCCCCTTGGCATTTTTGACAAAACCCTTTGACAAAGTGAAATGCAACAACTACAACCAAGAACAAAATATTTCATTTGTTGCTAACAAAATATTTCATTTGTTGCTACCATTTTAATCTCCCCATTTTATGGCAAAGATGCAAAAAATGCAACCATAAGAAATCAACCAAACATTAGTTCAAAAGATAGGGACATTAATAGACAAAATTACCAAATCACCATCAATACTCCCCATTACTCTATTAATCCCCAATCATACTCCTTCAAGTTGTTTTGAGAGGATAAGATAAAATGTTATCTGATCAACAATAGGAGTTGTAGCTCGTGGAACAACAATAGCTTTTTCCTTGAAATGTAGATGATGTTCAACACTTAATAACTCTATAATATGATCTCTATGAGTTTCAACTTCATGCTTCACACGAGCATCAATCATTTTAATCTTTATTACTCAACTATCTTCGATCCTTCCTCGCCCAAATTAGTTTTTTTTTTTAGGTTTTCTTATTCCATTCACTATTCTAACAAGTTGTGCAATAGATATGAACTTTTTTCAATCCCGCATCATTTTAAAACAATAAGGGTCTAGTATGTCTAGCTTTCCCACACTAAAACATAAGGGTTATCCTTTTGTTGTTTAAGTATTGTACTACCAAATACTGTAACATGTTTTGCATTTCTCCTTCGATCATTCATCAACTTGTAACAATAACATCTAATATGTTCACCCTTTCTAGAATGATAACAAATAGGTTTTTTATTCTACTTTTTACATGTCTCAAGAGAAGAAGAACTCACTTCTTTAGTTTTAACAGAAGATGTTTTAAGTACTTTACTTGAATTGATGTAGCCAATTCCATTATGGACTGGTTTAAATCTTTGAGTAGCTAACATCTCATCCATCTTTGCATTTTATCCCCCAAACTTCTTTAGAGTCATCTTGGATTCATCTAGCTCATTGTTGGCCTTGTCGATAATTTGAGCTTTTTAAGAGTTTTTAGAGCTTTTTCACTTTTTGAGAATACACAATTCATTGTGTAGATTTTTGTTGATTTCACACATCAATTCCATCTTACTCAATAAGTGAAAATATGCATGTTCAATGGATTTTGCATAACCATTGTCTTCTTCATTACCATTAGCTTTGATAGTAAACACCAAATTTTGACTTATCCTTTCCTCTAAGTCTGGCACTGTTGGAAAAAATCCGGTTTGAAAACAGTTTTCTTGCACAGTGAAAAATTAAAATTTTGAAAATGATCCAGTTTGTGATATTTATAGCAATAAACCCTAATTCAAATTTGCACCTGTATTTTTTTATAGACGGATCCTTGACATTTTGGGCTTTCAACCGAATGACCTTCTTCGCTATTCTCGTACCACGAATTGCTTCAATTGTGAGCTCGAACAATTCATATCAAACACAAAACCATAAACAGTTTTCTTTTGTTTAAGTGTGAAAACGAAAAATCTCTTCTCAAATAGAAACCGGTAGAAATTGTTACTTCGGAAAATAGATTTAATAGTTGAGAATAAATTCTCTCAATTTTCGAGCAGAGTAGCAATATATTAAAGTTCTATTAATAACCCTACCGGTGCCATCTATTTATAGGGAGAGGAGGTAGAACCCTTGTTGAATTATAAAAATTTATTTCAACTAAAAAAATGAACTCCTAGTTTATATAGGAGTATAGGGGGCAGCAACCCTAGTTGATAATACTAGGGTTTGTCGTCCCCCTCATTAACATGAGAGGCTTTTGGACCTCTCCCATATCGAATCCAATTACAAGTAATTCTTGAACTTTCAACCTAATACTTTATAATTCAATCCAACCCGATATTTTTTTTATTTCCCAAAATAAACATCTTAATAATTTTCTAATTAAATAATCTTTTGAATCCAATTCTAATTCCGTTAAAATCATGATCACTTTACTGTAAAAGAATCCATGAGAAAATATATTTAATATTTCTACATTCAACAGTTCACTATGACCAAATGATTTATTTTCATTTTCGAACTTCAAGTATTCGAAAATCATAAATTTATTTTCAGGTCATTTTCATTTTCATTTTGGAGAAAACCACATTAATTTTCAAATGATTTCATCCCTCCATTTTCATTTTGAAGAAAACCATAATCATTTCCAAATGTTTCTCATTTCTCCATTTTACCATTTCTATTTATTTTTGTCATTTGATTCAACATGCAATTAATTTCTGGTTTCAACGAGCTAGCGAAGGGATCAATTGGACATATGAAAATGATGCTCAAATGATTTATAATTATGTTTCAGTTTTTCTGCTGTTAATTATAAACTCATTTAGTCACGAAGTCATTCCACTATAGCATCGTGACAGAGCTTTCCCCAACAGCATACCATTACGAAAGCAACTCGATCAGTGCTCATCCAATGTCATTGTCAAAAGTGTGTTACCCTTATAGGATATCTTTAATCTCTTTGGGATAATATCCGTTCTCCCAATATGACCCTATTTTATCTCATGGTAATCATTACATCTTCCTTCATGAAAAGTCAATTACTATCAAATAGTAATCAAGTCATTCATCACAAAGATGAATTACTCAAAGCAACGTTTACTTTTCATCAACCATGTAATGCAAACGAGAAGATTTACCCATGACTCGGACTATGAATTTCACTGTTGTGAATAACGCTACGTACTACAAAATTTGTATACCTAACGCACTAGCTTTCGATTCCTTATCTATTTGAACTCAAGCTTTTACTTACATCGAATTATACGAGTCAAGCATACATAGTCTATTATCCACTCAGGATTTAGGTATGTCATACTATGAACGTCACAAGTAAATAAATCCATAAATGGAATTAGAATCTATTCTTCTCGGGTCCAGCCCGATGTAATATCAGTCCAGTCAGACACATCTATGTCTCTATCTTCTAGGATTCATCCACTCTGATGCTCAAGACAAAGCATCTTCCCAATTGGACTTGGTAGAAGACATATTAGTCTTTCAACTGGTTTGCTAATTTTCGATTAGACTAAGGACATGTTTAAGTTCTTCTACAAATACAAGTTGTATTTCTGTATTACGATTCGATCACGTAATACTGCTTAGTATTAGTTTAAACATTAGACAACCAATGAGCCAATATTTGCTTCTATTTTGCTTTGCGTGCAAAAACCATATGAGGACAGTTATACAAAGTATATTAATGTAAACTATGAATTTGTTTTATTAACCAATCTGCTCGAAAAAATTACAAGTTTACAAACAAAGATACTACACTTAGGGCACCAGATCCAATAGGCATTTCATCATTAGTCTCATTATCACTCTAAGTGGCGACTAGAGCTTTCCATTTTTTTCTTACTATTCGCACATTCTGAGTGAATATGGCCAAATACTTTACACTAAAAAAAACGAATAGTCTTATTTTTTGGTTGTGAATTCTCCCCTTCATATAAATCTTCATTGTCCCACCAAAAATTAATTTATTTCCCTTATTAAAAGATCTCTTCATGCTCTTTGTGAGCAAGGCTATTTTTTTCTTAATCTCATCAATAACCTCCTCAGTCTACTTTCTTGTTTAAACAACATTTTGAGTATTAAAGGCAATGTCTTTTTCAGGTTTCAATTCATTACATTTTCCTTCTTCTAGATTTAACTCAGCGCTTTGAAGTGGGTCTATTAATGTAATGCCCTCCACCCAACCCGATGAATCAGTTTTGAGTATTGGGTGTTATGTCCTATAACATATGTGACTTAAACTTTTTCCCTATGTAAAAGTTCTATCTATAAATGTAAATGAGTCTCTTATGTGTTTACATTGTAGGGTTTACATTGTAAGTTTTACATATACAATTCAAAGTAATAAAATTTCTTTGATTTCTATTTTATCTCTCGACCTACTGTATACATATTGGAATGTTACTTAATAAACTTGTAATGCCTCGAATTTGGGCCTAGTGGATTTGGGCCTATTGGGTTGTAACGCCCCAAAAATCCCGAAACTTTAAATTTCTGTGCACTGAGGTTGGTATGTATGAGAAGCACTTAGAATAATAATATTAAGGTAGTATCGGGATTATTTGAAGTCTTAGATATAGGGGTGACCATAGGGAAAAATTCATTTTTCTTGCTTAGTGGACCCTAGTCTCAGGCATGAGGCCTCATAAGCAGATTAAGAGAAGAGAGGACACAAATGGGCTTGTGGTCCAGTGGAAAGTGGCATCATTTAGGAGCTATGAAGTGGCATGTTTGTCAGTTAAGGAGGTCCAAGGTTCGAGGCCTAAAGAGGGGAGAATTAAGGAGTTTTATTTTTGTGCCTGGACAGAAGGAGTTGGCGTTGGAGGGGACTCTGGAAAGGAGTGTTCAGGAGAGAAATTTAAGGTGAACATAAGGGAGAAAATTTAGGAGATGGGGAGTAAGGATGTGATGGTGCCAAATGAGACTCTAATGGAGGGGAGTGTTCGGCCTATGGCTTTAAAAGGAGAAGGGGCCGAATGCTGAAAGGTTCTTTGAGCATTCTCTAGCTTTATTCTCCCCCTCAAACGGTTTCTCCCTTTTTGCCGAAATTTTGCTAAGTCAAATTCCCTCCATTTCCGAAAATTCTATCATCCCTCTTTGCCGAATCCTTCATACTCTCCCTTCTCAAATTTCCTTTTTGGTTCACCACTTGGTTCTAGCCGAATCACCTCTTTTCTTATTCTCCCTAGTGTTGTCGAATTGCCTCTGTCACCTTACTAGTCTCAAAAGCCGAACTTAAGCCGCAGGATCAGAGGAGAATTTCGATAAGTGCTTAGTTGTTCTTTTAGTGAGTTTTGTTAAACACTGAAGGGCTATCTAACCCAATTCTTGTCATTAACCTGTATTAACAAGGGTAAGGCTCGACAATCGCAAGCGTGGTAGGTAAGGGTTGCTAACAACATGGCAAGTGTTCTCGACTCAGTCATGGTTTAGTAAATGGCCGAATCTAATGTGGCTCGTAGGGATGACTTATGTACAATATGTGTCACTTAGTTTTGACATATAGGTGTTTGAGTGCAGATCTAGAGGATAATCACAAATAGTAGCAAAGGAAGGGCTATTAGAACGTGACGCATACGGTAAGGGTACGGTGAGGTTTCGATTTTTTATAAGTATGTGTTAAAGCCTTGGTTAATCATTAGTGATGTCGATTGTAGGTTCGTGACTAAGGAGTTTGTAGCGCAAGTGGATACCAAGTGTGTACAAACACTACACACACTATATCGGCAATGCCGAAAAGTCGAAAAGCCGAAAGTGGCTAAATGGGCCCGTGGGCCCTAAGGCTAGGTTTGATGAGTTTGTTTGGTTTGGCGTATGAATTGAGTCTGTCAAGCATAATACATGATCTGAAATTGTTTTGGGCCTAACAGGCCATAAGGATGTGATTTGGGCCTAGTGGGCCGTAAGGATGAAATTTGGGTTTGATGGGCTTTATGGGGACGTAGGCAAGTATGCTAGGGTTTATGGACTTTAGGCCTAGTTTAAACAACTCTGAAATTTCATAAGACTTAATCTAATTAAACATGTCCGTGAACAAGTCGCTGGGTTAGGGTGTGGCAACGGGCATAAGCATGTCTAGGATTGGATCTAGGGAGAGCTTGGTACTTAAGCGGTCCGAGTGGTCCACCTCCTCTTCACTGGAATCCTACCTAGTACGTAGTGTTTGTTCTTGATGGGCCAAAGTTCATAACTAAAACCCGAGAGGGACCAAATACCCTTATATTTGGAAAATTACTAAGATACCCTTATATTTGTAAATTACCAAAATACCCCTATTTTGTGCAAGTACCAAAATACCTCTGTTATGTACAAGTGCTAAAATACCTCTATTTTGTGCAAGTACCAGAATACCCCTATTTTGCAAAATTACCAAGATACCCCTATTTTGCCAAATTAACAAAATATCCCTGTAGGGAAGAATTACGAAAATACCCTTGGGTAGGGAAATGACGAAAATACCCCTCTATGACAAATATGAGTTTATGGATGTTACTCGTGTGTGTGATGCATTCATATGATATTCTGCTTAGGATGCATACGGGTGAGAATTATGGTACGGAGGAAGATTTGAGGATCGCATAGTCGTATGGCCATGGATCCACCGGTAGCTTTAAGCCCATTATATGATTAGCAACTTTCCTGCAATGTGAGGTAGTATCGCAACCGGGCCACCTTTGGTGTGTAGAGGATGGGTGGGTCGATTTAGAAATCCCCACAGGTGTGTATAAGGTTGGAAGGGAAATGGTGTGTGTAGCGAATGGATTATTGGGATGGGTTTTGCATTATTTTGTTTGTATATGATACGACATAATATGTTATGATATAAAGTCACTGTAGGATAAGGCCTAAGACCACCGAATTTGATAGGGCTTAGGCCCAATGTGAATATTTGTATGTGATTTGATTGCCAAGGGTTGTGCACATTGAGTTTCGAAACTCACACCCTTTGATTTAATGTTTCAGGTAATCCTGAATAGGCGGCTCGAAGTGGGAGAGAACTCTGAGATGGCCACGCTACAAGCTGATCAAATGTTTTTAATTTGTTCAAATAAATTTATTTTAAATACGTTGTTTTTCATTGAATTATAATAAGGCCATGTATCTCCTAATAGACTTTACGGTTTGGGTTTTATTATTGCGGTTACAACTATCCAGTCAATAAACTTAAATTAAATTTCTAAAGTTGACATGGTTTTCAAAATAACACAACATATGAATGTTTTCCTAAAATATGGGTTTTTTATCTTAACAAGATACAAGGGTTTTTTGGTTTTGGGGCCTTAAATGGTTAATTAGTAAATCGTTTTGAATTGTGCCTTTAATGTGATATTCCGGATTCGAGCCTAACTTCTAGGCCAGGCTTGGGGTGTTACAAAACTTATGCTCAAACACGTCGCTTAACTTCCTCTATATACACACTAACCTATTGTGCCATTCCCTTTTGGCATAGCCTTGGTATTGTCCTTCAGTGCATACTCTTTTATGACCTAAAACAGGAAATAACTTTAGTAAGTTCATAAGAACTTAGTGAGATAATCCTTAAATATCTGTTTCGTTATATTAGAGTATGATAAATACTTCGCATGCCTTTCATGTGTCCTTTTTTTTTTCCTTATTCCTTTTGGCGGTTACCTCACTAAGATTCCAGACTGTAATTACTTCTTTTTATTTTTGACCTTTGTCTTCATTTTGCGTCTTTAAATACTTATCTTCCTTTCATATTCGTTAAACCTTCACTCTACTAGGTTCTAGATTTGAGGTCCAAACTCAAATGACTATTTATTTCCTTTGAGCATACTATATATTCTACACTTTCTACATCCTTTCTTAATTATCATATTTACCTAGTGCTTATCACTTTGTTTACTTTACTAACAGGCTTAAATATTATTTCATATTTACTAATTACACCACTACTTTCAAGTGAAGTAAACTACGCTAATTACTTCACACAGAGTTATCCTAGATCTTTCTTACTTCAAGGTACTATTTATACATACCTATACACATATCTTGGATTCGCCACCTATTTTGGCGCATTCTAGCTTCAATGTTCATTACTTATCATTATGCGGAGTTTACCCATTCATTTACATACGGTGCATTTCTTTCAGAGTTCGCTGGATACTTAGTCCTTTCTACTTGTCACATACATTATCTCTTACACTTACTATACCTCAGAGTCCTATCTTCACTTTGCCTTCAGAGAACCATTCATACATTCTTTCCTAATTCCTTTCACACAATTCTTTCAGAACTTTGCCATTAAAACATTCCCTCATTTAAATAGCCATAAAGGCTTCCTTTGTATTCGTTACAAGGGGTTTCCTTTACAAAGTTGTCACCAAAGCATCCTGTCCTTAGGTTGCGTCACGAAGGCATTTCTTTTTAGATATACCCACGAAGGCATTTCCTTTTAGAGATTTTCAACAAAGGCGTTTATCTACATTCAGTACTTGTCATAAAGGCTTTCCTTGATATTCAGTACTCGCTACAAAGGCTTTCCTATCCAGAATTGTGCTAGAAAGGTTGTCCTTTACATTCAGTACTCGCCACAAAGGCTTTTCTGTCCAAAGTTGTGCCACAAAGGCTTTCTTGTCCGAAGTTATGCCACAAAGGCTTTCTTATACAAAGTTGTGCCATAAAGGGTATCCTTTGCATTTAGTTTTCACCACAAAGGCTTTCATTCTCTTGGTAATTAAAGCGATAGGGATTTTCCTAGACTCACACTAAGTGAGGTTTGCCCCTTATCATCCTGAGACACACAGAGAACCACATTAGGTAATAACCTTCCTTAATTTTCCTCATATGATGCCATAACCCACCAGTTAGGGTCTTACACAATATGGTCTTCTTTCCATATGATGCCATAACCGACCAGTTATGGTCTTACACAATACGGTCTTCTTTAGTATCATGGCCATGGACTTGTCCTTTCAGAGATTCATGGTTTTAGTCCCAACAGACCCCTTTTGACGACTCCGGAGACAGACACAGACTCATCATGAAAATGATATGCTCATGACAGACATAATCATGCTTACTAGACACACTTGCATTTCACATCAGGCTCGTTCATACTTTTAGACACATTAACACATTTCTTATCTTCAGGATTTCTGTTTCTCACTTGGACTATCAGATTTCATGATATACAGGCTTTTATGTTCATCCTTCATACATTACTTTTCTTACTTTAGATTTCATGATTTTACTACATTTTGTAGAAGATTCTAAATATACATCATACATGCAAGAGTCGACTTAGTGACTCACCTGATAACCTCAAATAGAAGTTTAAACTTCAGACTTAGTCTTTCATTGTGAAGTCAATAACTTAGGCTTCAGATCCATCATTTAGCAAGATGCGACAACCTCCTCTTGATGGTAGGAAATTTACTAACATAAATTGAGGTTTCAGACTCATCCTTGAGAGATGTTTTCATCTCCTTTTAGCCATAGTTCTTAAGTAGGAAGATAACTCTCCCTTAACTTAACCCGAGTGACCTTTTAACTTAACTCAAGTCCTTATGGGAACTTGGTAAATGTCATATCAATGTTGAGTTGTCCTATCTAAAATTTTCCACTTCTAAAAAACTCATTTGATTACTCCTTTAACCTTTAACCCTTCTAGTTCATGCTTGGACAGTTCCCAACCAGCTTACCTCACAAATTGGCTAACATGGGACCACATTGGTCACTGGTTGTACTATATCACCAACATGGACTCATACCTTTGTCGAAACCATTTTTAACTTCTATGAAAAACAGGGATCGACTTTAAAACGAAAATGGAGTCGCCACCAATCCCTTTTTACCTAGGTGTGATTGGATTACCTTATAAAACATTTTATTTCAAAACATTGATTTTTGGTCCACAAAATACCAGAAAACAGGTTCGGGAGTCGGTTACGTACGAGGAAGGGTTAGCACCCCCGTAACGCCCAAAAATTGGTACCTAATTGATTTATTAATGCCCTTATGTCGAGAATTTCAAAAAGATTTGGAAATATGGTTTCTTTAAAAAATTTTAACAATTTGAGTTGAAATTAGAGATTCCTTTGTTCCGAAAGTATATAAACATCACATCCAGCACGTTAGGACATGATGTTCTAAACTTTCGTAACCAAAACCATCTCATGATTTATAAAATTCATTAAAAGGATATTTAGTTATTTGGACGAATGAAAGATCGAATCCCAACATGTTAGGGCACAATTTCTCAAATTTCCAAACACGAAACATTGCCTTGTTTTCTGAAATTCTTATCCCAAGATAACAAATCGTCATATCCAGTGAGTTAGGACACGATAATTTCGAATTCTCGAGGATAAGTTTTTATTTAGAATATAGGTTTTAAAAAGGGAGGGTACTTAATACCTTAAGTTCTACGAGAAAAATTAAAACCTAGTAAGTTAAGGCATAATTTCTTCGTAACCCTTAAGTATCACGTATCGGTTCTTTTCAATAAAAAAATGTTTTTATAAAACGATGTTTTGAATAAAATGTGGCATATATATTACAAGCATCAATTTCAAATAACAATTATTTACTATTACAAATCATACTAAAAAATTATAGTCGATTAACAAAAGAGTAAAATGGCAAATGATATGTACAATAAAAATACTATACTAAAACAGTATTAAAAAAATATAAATAAATAGATACAAGTTATAAGATATGCAATACAAATTAAAAAATAAATCTATATAGAAAATAAGAATTAAGAAATAAATGTGAAATACTACAAACAAGATCACAAAATAAAATATATAAAATAATCTTTAATATGTATAAATAATATATTTTAAATACTACGCAGAAAGCTTAGAGTATATGAGAAAATATAAGAATACTTATAATTTAATAATTTGATATGTAAAATATAAATAATATATATAATAAAGAAAAAAATAAAGGTAAATGTGATATAGTAATCATAAAACTAAATATATATATAACATAAACAATACATATATTATATAAAAAAATTATACTACATAATATTTTAGAAGTAATATATAATATAATATAATAAATACAAAAATCTAAAAAATATATATAACTAAGATAGAAGTTATAAGATAATACATACATATAAATAATAATATTAAAAATTGGTTATAAATAAATAATATATGTAAAATATATAATAATTATAAAAAGTACATATATAATAGATAGTATAAATAAAATATGTTATATAATATAAATAGATTTATAAATTTGGAGATAATATATAATATAATATTAAAAATTTTAAAAATGTACAACATATAACTAATACACAAATAATATATAATATGAATAATATTAAACCAAATAAAATAATTCAAAGTAGTAATTATATATATAAAGATAAAATATATATATGAATTTATACTATTAATAGATTAATAAACAAATATTAATAAAAAATAATATGATAAAATATTTCTATGATATAAAAAAAATAAAAAGGTTTTGAAAAATAAATAAAGAGACAAGACCAAATAACAATAAAATAAATATAAAGTGTTCAAACTATAAATAAAAAGAAATAAACGGACTTAATTATAAAACTGGAATAATGTGGAGGGACTTAGAGGGTAATTTGACCCTTTAATAAAAGCACGCGGATCCTCCCCGGTTCATATTTGGTTGACGCGCGGGTCCCTGCTCTACACGACGTCGTTTTACACTTATTTAATTAAGTAAAAACGGCGCCGTTTCTTCTTGCTATATAAACAAAGAATCAGCTAAAAAAATCATTTAAACACTTTTTTAATAAAAAAAATCAGAGGCCTTTAAAAGATTTTCTCTGGCCTTCAGTTTGTGGCCAGATTCTGGCCTGGATTCCGGCGATAGTCGGCCACACGCGCCGCCGCATACGACGGCCGGAGAGTCGAATCTTCCCCATTTTGAAGCCGAAACGAAGGTAGTCCTCTTCCCTTTGGTTATTTTAACAACGTGTGTATGTATATACAAAAATAGTGTAAATCGAAGAGAAACAAAAAGACGAAATAGAATAAATCACCTCTATTTGTTGGGTTATTTTATTTCAGTGTATCTTTGTCTGTATTCTTTATGTATTTGTATCTCTCGTGAAAAAATCCCCTCTGTTACAAATTGTTGTGGGTTTATATAGCCCCGAAAGAAATCAAGAGAAAAGCAAAGAAATCCGTTTTGTTTATTTGCCATTTTTTTTTGCTATGTTTTCCCTTTTCTGTGCAGGTCGAAGGCGAGGAGAGCGGCAACGTTACTCGCGCGAATCGCGGCGTGACGAGGACTGGTAGCTGCGACGCCTGCGCGCTAAGGTTGGGTTGTTGGCTCTGGCGGCGCGAGGGAGAACCCTAGGGTTCTGCTGATTCTGCTTAGTCACTGGGCCATGTAGGTTTGGGCTAGAGGTTGGGCTAAAGGTGTAATGGGTATGGGTTGGTAGTTTAGGTACGGGTAAAAGGGGTGTAATTGGGTCTGTTAGTAATTGGGCTAAGGGTAATTTGTTTTTAGGTTTGGGTTAAAGTGTAACGGGCCAATATTTGAGTTTGTTTGGTTTTGTTAAATGGACTGTATAAAACTGGACATTCATTTTATATTTTGTTTGTGTTTTGGTTAGTTTCGTGGGCCCGGGCAAAATGGCCTTATTACAGTTGCCCCTCTTTGCTCATTGTCATGTAACAAGAATAGAGCAAACACTATAAAAGGACCAATTTTGCCCGGTTTTGGCCGAACCTCGACTTCTTGATCCGCGTCTTCTTCAAATGGCTTCCAATCCCAACTGCATCTTCAGGGGTACTGGAACTTCATCTTGATTTCAATAAGTTTGATCGTTTCAATCTGCTTCCTACAACTTCAGGAATGCTAGATCTACTATTTTTCGATCTGCTCCACTACAAACTCAGAGAGATAAGATCTGATGTTTTTTATTTGCTTCCTACAACTTCAGGAATGCCAAATCTGCTATTTTAATCTGCTCCCTGTAAACTCAGGGATTGCCAGTCTAATGTCTTTGATCTGCTTCCTGCAACCTCAGGAATGCCAAATCTGTTATTTTAATCTGCTCCCTGCAACTTTAGGGATTGCCAGACTAATGTCTTCGATCTGCTTCCTGCAACCTCAGGAATGCCAAATCTGCTATTTTAATATGCTCCCTGCAACTTCAGGGATTGCCAGACTAATGTCTTCGATCTGCTTCCTGCAACCTCAGGAATGCCAAATCTGCTATCTTAATCTGCTCCCTACAACTTCAGGAATTGCCAGACTAATGTCTTCAATCTGCTTCATGCAACCTTAGGAATGTAAAATCTGTTTTTTTAATCTGCTCCCTGCAACTTCAGGGATTACCAGACTAATGTCGTCTACCTTGCTACATTGTCCTTTAGAGGACATAACCTGTAGAATGGGTATATGCTTATGTTTAATAATTAGGATGCCTTGATCGAAATGTATCAGATGCTCCTAACATGCAATGATATATGAATGCAAAATGTTATGAGAATGCTTCCTATTTTAAGTGTCATCACTCATTTATCTGTCAAAGTTTCCTTTTCGTTCCTTACGAAGTATCAACCATATTCTGCTCAAATAATTTGCCCCATGGTAGTTCTGAGTCTTCTCCACTTGAACCTTGGGACATGAAGTTTGGTACCTCCTACTGCAACTTCAGGGAAATAACATTTGGTTTCTTCCATCCAATCTGTTACCACTCTGAGGTATAGAACTTGTATCGTTTTCCATTAATTTAACCCACTACACCATTCCCTGGGTGTATAAGTCTGAAATTTACATGAATGCAGGGTCTCCTGACAATGATCCCCTTTTACACTTAGATTGCCCTCATTTGTCATTTGCCGATATGGTATCATCAACGAAGTTGTCTTATCCAATGAGAATCTGAAAAGATAATCATTTTTCAATGTTTCCAACCCTTAGGCTTGGTGAGTTCTGAACAATAGTCACGTTTTTAGATTCCTCATATTATTTAGATGTTTTTAGAGTAATATGCGAAACTCCTTTTATGAAAGTTTTATTAGTCCATAAATCGTTATTTCTGTATAAAATGCTAGAAAGGTCACAAAAATGGACGAGGAAGAAATTAGTCAGGAGCATAGCTTAGAAAAAATAATTTAATCAAAGATAACCAAGGCAATAAAAGAAAATCAATTTGGGTGTATCTCAAAAAGAATAAAGCAATCAAAGATAACAAATTCAAAAATGGGTAAGATGCCCCAGATATCGCAGCCTGAGCTTCTCTGTTCAAACTTCTTGAGGACCATTTTAAACTCAATATGTGTTTAGGGGATCTGGAGTACTTTGTCAATGCCCCAAGGCGTAACCATACTTCCTCATTGTTAATTCATACGTAGCAAGACTACTGTATGCCCCGCTTTTTGGTCAAAATTTGAGCCGCCCTTTTCGGGTTTTCAACTCAAATCCCCTTTGGTCTCAAAGCGCCCTTTGTGAGTTTTCACCTTGGCCTCTCCTTTTTTTTCTTTTTTGATTTTGAGGCGCCCTTTACGGGTTTCACCTTGGTCTTTCCTCTTTCAGGTAAAATATCTCTTGACTAAACCTGAATTTACCGGATTGGGCAAGTCTTCACCATCCGTCTCGGTCAGTATCAATGCTCCTCTAGAACAGGCCCTACATAAGTCCTTCCTAGTTTGGCATATGCTTTCCTCTAAAATCATTTTATAGAAGAAAAACCTTTTTCAACACATCAGGTTTCTTCGTGGAATTCCCTAAGATGAATTTCTTTAACATAAGCTCGCATCATCTGGCCGTGACAAATAGATTTTAACCTTTTCTTCAATTAGGTTCAATTGGCAAATATTTCTATTCCAATGAGAAATGTGTTGCCCCGGCGAAGGTTCTAGCCAATGTTTGATAAGACAAAGAGTAGATGGTAACTTCTTTATGTCAATATTCACAAGTCTCAGTCATCTTTCCCATGATCCTTGTTTTGTTGTTTTTATTTTTATTTTTTGTTTTTGCTACCATTACTGCATTGTGATATGGCGTCTGATCTTTGAACAAACTTTCAAACTTTTGACATTGTTCTTTTTAGCACTCTTTGTCAACAGTTGATCTCTTTTTTTTTATTATCGACTTTGTAACATTGACATATGAATCTACTTCCACCCTCTTAGTGAAGCAGACGACGACCATGACGGTGATTCGATGTCAACTAGAAGCGTTTGACGAGATTGGCCCCATAATATCCATGCCCCACATATAGAAAATTTTGTGAAGAAAATAGAAGAGTCATATGAATCTCGTCTTCTTCAATTCAGTATTTGCGGTATGACTGATGCAATCCCCTTCCATGGTGGATCAACAGTGCCCGATCCTCTTGTTTAGACTGCTTCTTATTAGCCTAGGCGTGTCCTGATATAAACGTGCGAAAACATCTTTGAATTCTTGAAAATAACTCAATTTAGACCCATATTTCATTCAAAAAGGGAGTCAATAACAACATCACTCATGTCGTTGATATCTTGGTACCTAGGTACGAAGGCAAAAAATTCAAAGAATAAATGATTCTAAGGATGATTATTTGCATGGTATGGTCATGAATAAAGTATGAAAGAATATTTAAAAAAATGTACAATATGAAGAATGAAAAAATATTCACTTAAGAAAATGCATTTTATTGAAATAAAATTTCAGACACAAGCCTATTTCACAAAAAGGTTCTTATTGCCTCTAGGCTTAAGGCGACAAGCATGTTTTGAATATTACTATGAATCAACTCTAAAATTACAAGGATCTCTTCCACAGTCCCATTATTCAAAACATTCCCAAGTACGCAAGGGCTTGGAAACTTCGTTCGATGAATCCCTCTTCATTTTTGATTTCTTCAAGGAGTCACAACTTTCTTGTCTCCTCCTTCAATTACCGCATTTACTAACTCGTCAAAGTGATCAGGTTTTGATGAATCGTCGAACTTCACAATTCCCATTTTAATGAACCTTTCGACCAACTTTTTAAACGTAGTACAATTTTCAATCGAGTGACCCGTTATTCCCGCATGGTAGTCACATTGAGCGTTCAAGTCATACCATTTAGGATATGGGGGCTGTAACGACTTTGGATAAAATGGAGACACCACATGTGCATCAAATAGACTTTGATATAGCTCCTTATACGTCTTAGCATAAATTGGAGCTTTTCAGAGTTTTGCCTTGAGGAGACCTAATGGCTAGTAGTTACCGTCCTTGGCTGGTTTACTGTAATTGGCTCCGAATGGCTCCTGTTATACCTACCGGTATTATTCACTCTCCTTTCCTTCTTCTTCAAGGCCTTTGAAGTTCATTCTCTCTTTTCCTTTGTTTCTACCAGAACAACCGGTTTAGCTTGATCATCATTCGGGTCAAAACCTGAACCCATTGGGGAATTTAATAGGGCCGAAGTATCAGTTTGACATTAGGGTTCAATAATGACGGGTACCCCATGCGAATGCGTGTCTGGTTGGGTCAAGACACCTTTTGGGGAGTAAACGGTGTCTTCATCATCATCCACACTATTGACCACTGGGCCACTCCTTTTTTCAAGTCCTCCAGCTAGTAACTGGGTTAGTTGGCCTATCTTATTCCTTTGGAATTCTTGCATTTGTTCCCGCATTTCTTGTTAAATCTTGGTTAATTGCCCCTACATCTATATTTGTATTTGCTCTATTCTCTCCAACCTTTGTTCCATGTTTTCCAGGTTAACTGAAATATTTTTTTATCTAATTAGGGTTCTTTTGTAAAAGTCTAATGCAAATGATGCAATGTAATGTAAATGCATGAATGCAAAGAGGCATCGATTCTAGTTCAACTTTATTTTAGAAAATTTTATTAGAAAACAAAATCCTTTACATAAAATGGACTACAAATATGCTTTCGCCCTAAGTCCTAAATTCTTGATTTTCCCAAGCAATGATGCTAGCTCTTGACTACAATCAGACTGTAGCTCATACTTTATGCTCAACGTATCAGCTTGTGATGCCAAAGTCTATAGATGATCAGCTACCTCTCGAATCTAAACTATTGCTTCACCCATGAGGTAATATCGACTCCTAACTTGATCATGAGAATGGTGAAGCTCTTCTTTCCAACGCTCCTCTCTTGTTTCAAAAAGCTCGATCCGAAGTTCACAACTGTGTAATGCTGATTCTAACTCTTCAATCTTACCCTTCATTTCTTCGATCTTGTTTAGGCTTGACTGTAACTCAATTACAGAATTACGGCTTCGATGGTGATGAAGAGACCATCCAAGTCCAGCCACTCTAGCTTTTAATTCTCCCTTTTCATTCAAACTTTCTGCCAAGGTTTTCTCTAAGGCCTCATTTCGCGCTTGCATTTCTCGAAACTTTCTCTCCCAATAGTCAGCTTTGGCCTTTTCTTCTTGGACCTCTCGTTGCCACTGTTCTGAAGCCTTCCCCAATCCAGTGTTCTTCATCGTCAGTCGCATCTTCTTACACTCTGTCTTCAAGCTATCTCGATCTTCCTTTTCTTCTTTCTTACTTTCTCAGCTTCTGATTTCTAAACATCCACATCTAGCCTCAAGTACATCTTTTCTTCTTCGGGCTTCTCTGTCTTCTTTCTGAGCTCTGAATTCCTCCTTTTGAAATTTTGCTTTATCATCTCCAATTCCGATGGGACCACACGTAAAAATTATTCAATCGATCGAGCGTCTTCTGAACTTGGCATAAGGATGTTGTCATTAACTCTCCTACTCCACCATCCACTATACTCTGGGGTCGTCATTGGACTTACATCCACTCTCTTCATACGATGAGTCTGATTCCAAACGCTAGAAATCTTCTTAACCTTTTTCTTGTAGCTATCCCCTTTATACAAAAACTCACTTTGAGCTAATCCATGTGTGGCTAGTACAAACTACCTCAATTCGAATTGCCTTAATACAAGCAAAGGCGCATATCCAATGGCTCCCCAAATTCCAAGTAGAGGGACTCAATCAAAACTCCCACATCGATACAGAACTTCATCAGGAACCATCCAGGAGCTCTCCATTCAACGTCTTCTTCTTAGAGATTTCGTAGAAGCGCTATCCAATTTTCTTCGGATATGTCGTCTCTTTTGGGAGTAGCCACTATCTCTTTTAATGGAGAGTAATTTCTGAAAAGACCCGATAAGAAATCTTGTCCACTCTCTAGAAGTGGCTATGGAACCAAGCTAACAACAACTGTACACATCCTATAAATCTGCCTTCCTAGCTCTTCTACATGCACTCAATGATTGGAATGTTTCCGCCAAGATTGCAAGAATAGGTGTGACTTGTTTGTCAAGTCGATTAAAGAGATTTGAGACAGCTTCATCTACGTACCCTAATGCTCTAGGGAAGATCACTAATCCATATATGCTCAAAACAAATACATCGACTTTCTTTTTCATATCAGGATGCTCTAAAATCAAATATTTCAAAGTTTTCCATGAGATGCACTTATACTCACCTTTTTACTTGATTCTAGCTGTGACCCACTGTTCGCTCATCCCCGTAATATTCATCAGTTTCCTCACAAAGATTGGAACATTAGGAGCCGTCAAGTAAGCTTTATCAACTTGAGTCTTAGGACATCGCAATAGAGCTGTATACTCATCCACTGTAGGTACTAAATCAACTCTTCCAAAAGTAAAGCGACTATACGCAGAGTTCCAATATTGAGTAATAGCTCGAAACAGATATTCATCTACCTTAATATCCAATAGGTACAGCAAATCCTCATAACTTCAGTAAAATAGATGTTTGGTCTCGTTGCTCCACTGATCCCATATCTCCTTTAACTCCTAAAGATTATTATACGTCACATTGATGCGAGTGTCGACCCATAGCTCTGATTTGTACCCTTTGGCTAGGCTATCTCCTTTTCCTAACTGTGTTTGCTCTGACCACCTACGGACGGTTGCATTGTCCTCCACTTTATCAAGGAATTCATTCTCTATAACCAACTTTCTAATTTAGAAACTGACCGTGAATCGATACCTCTTTAAGATATGAAATGACATGCAACAAAATAAAACACAATTGACTAGTAACATGAAGTAAAATATAAAGCAAATAATCAATCGCCTATTTGGGTAATTGCTAGGGTTTGGTATAGCTCTTCCTAGGGTAAGCACTTAGGTTTTCTATATGTGGTTTTGCTCTAAAGTTGAGGTACCTTAACCAACAGATTCCTCGATCCTCACCCATTATAGACTCATATAGACCGAGTTCAGTTCAGGGGAATACATTTCCCTATGGCTGCACGAAGATGAAAATCTCACAAAGACATAGCTACGGATGTATCCCGAAAGTAATTCACTATCCTGCACGGAGGTGAAAACCTCACGAAGGAGTAGCTTCTCACTCTCACTTAAGGGTGTGACCACAACGGTCATGCAATGCAATGCAGAAATATTTTATAAAAACAGAACCGCATGCAAATAAAAAAAAAGATCATAATTTTTAAACCAGATTTTTAAATTCAAACATAAGGGCATGAAACTATCGATTTTACGGCTTGACTCTCTTATTGGTCCCCGGTGGAGTCACCAAGCTGTCGAAACCATTTTTAACTTTTATGAAAAACGGGGATCTACTTTAAAACGAAAATGGAGTCGCCACCAATCCCTTTTTACCTAGGTATGATTGGATTACCTTATAAAACATTTTATTTCAAAACATTGTTTTTTGGTCCACAAAATACCAGAAAACAGGTTCGGGAGTCGGTTACGTACGAGGAAGGGTTAGCACCCCCGTAACGCCCAAAAATTGGTACCTAATTGATTTAGTAATGCCCTTATGTCGAGAATTTCAAAAAGATTTGGAAATATGATTTCTTTAAAAAATTTGAACAATTTGAGTTGAAATTGGAGATTCCTTTGTTCCGAAAGTATACAAACATCACATCCAGCACGTTAGGACATGATGTTTTAAACTTTCGTAACCAAAACCATCTCATGATTTACAAAATTCATTAAAAGGATATTTAGTTATTTGGACGAATGAAAGACCGAATCCCAGCACGTTAGGGCACAATTTCTCGAACTTCCAAAAACGAAACATTGCCTTATTTTCTGAAATTCTTATCCCAAGATAACAAATCGTCATATCCAGGGAGTTAGGACACGACAATTTCAAATTCTCGAGGATAAGTTTTTATTTAGAATATAGGTTTTAAAAAGGGAGGATACTTAATACCTTAAGTTCTACGAGGAAAATTAAAACCTAGTAAGTTAAGGCATAATTTCTTCGTAACCCTCAAGTATCACGTATCGCTTCTTTTCAATAAAAAAATGTTTTTATAAAATGATGTTTTGAATAAAATTTGGCATATATATTACAAGCATCAATTTCAAATAACAATTATTTACTATTACAAATCATACTAAAAAATTATAGTCGATTAACAAAAGAATAAAATGACAAATGATATGTACAATAAAAATACTATACTAAAACAGTATTAAACAAATATAAATAAACAGATATAAGTTATAAGATATGCAATACAAATTAAAAAATAAATCTATATAGAAAATAAGAATTAAGAAATAAATGTGAAATACTACAAACAAGATCACAAAATAAAGTATATAAAATAATCTTTAATATGTATAAATAATATATTTTAAATACTACGCAGAAAGCTTAAAGTATATGAGAAAATATAAGAATACTTATAATTTAATAATTTGATATGTAAAATATAAATAATATATAATAAAGAAAAAATAAAGGTAAATGTGATATAGTAATCATAAAACTAAATATATATATAACATAAACAATACATATATATTATAAAAAAATTATACTACATAATATTTTAGAAGTAATATATAATATAATATAATATAATAAATACAAAAATCTAAAAAAATATATAACTAAGATAGAAGTTATAAGAAAATATACATTCATATAAATAATATTAAAAATTGGTTATAAATAAATAATATATGTAAAATATAATAATTATAAAAAGTACATATATAATAGATAGTATAATAAAATATGTTATAATATAAATAGATTTTATAAAATTTAGAGATAATATATATAATATAATAATAAAAAATTTTAAAAATGTACAACATATAACTAATATACAAATTAATATATATATATGAATAATATTAAACCAAATAAAATAATTCAAAGTAGTAATTATATATATAAAGATAAAAAATATATATATGAATTTATACTATTAATAGATTAATAAACAAATATTAATAAAAATAATAATATGATAAAATATTTTTACGATATAAAAAAAATAAAAAGGTTTTGAAAAATAAATAAAGAGACAGGACCAAATAACAATAAAATAAATATAAAATGGTCAAACTATAAATAAAAAGAAATAAACGGACTTAATTATAAAACTGGAATAATGTGGAGGGACTTAGAGGGTAGTTTGACCCTTTAATAAAAACATGCAGATCCTCCCCGGGTCAAATCGGGTCGACGCGCGGGTCCCTGCTCTAAACGACGTCGTTTTACACTTATTTAATTAAGTAAGAACGGCGTCGTTTCTTCTTGCTATATAAACAAAGAATTAGCTAAAAAAATCATTTAAACACTTTTTTTTTAAAAAAATCAGAGGCCTTTAAAAGATTTTCTTTGGCCTTCAGTTTGTGGCCAGATTTCGGCCTGGATTTCGGCAACAGTCGGCCATACGCGCCGCCACCTACGGCGGCCGGAGAGTCGAATCTTCCCCATTTTGAAGCCGAAACAAAGGTAGTCCTCTTCCCTTTTTTTTTTATTTTAATTGCGTGTGTATGTATATACAAAAATAGTGTAAATCGAAGAGAAACAAAAAGACGAAATAGAATAAATCACCTCTGTTTGTTGGGTTATTTTATTTCAGTGTATTTTTGTCTGTATTCTTTATGTATTTGTATCTCTCGTGAAAAAATCCCCTCTGTTACAAATTGTTGTGGGTTTATATAGCCCCGAAAGAAATCAAGAGAAAAGGAAAGAAATTCGTTTTGTTTATTTGCCATTTTTTTTGCTCTGTTTTCCCTTTTCTATGCAGGTCAAAGGCGAGGAGAGTGGCAACGTTACTAGCGTGAATCGCGGCGTGACGAGGACTGGTAGCTGCGGTGCCTGCAGCGCGAAGGTTGGGTCGCTCGGCGCGAGGGAGAACTCTATTGTTCTGCTGATTCTGCTTAGTCACTGGGCCGTGTAGGTTTGGGCTAGAGGTTGGGCTAAGGGTGTAATGGGTATGGGTAGGCAGTTTAGGTACGGGTAAAAAGGGTGTAATTGGGTCTGTTAGTAATTGGGTTAGGGGTAATCTGTTTTTAGGTTTGGGTTAAAGTGTAACTGGCCAATATTTGGGTTTGTTTGGTTTTGTTAAATGGACTTTATAAAACTGGACATTTATTTTATATTTTGTTTCTGTTTTGGTTAGTTTCGTGGGCCCGGGCAAAACGGCCTTATTACAACCTTGTAACCATTCCTTTCATAATTACTACTTCAATTTCACTTATCATCGTAATCTAATGGGGAGTCGTTGTCTATTTGTTTTGATGTTGAAGTCCGCCCGTTCTATACGCTGAAAAGTGCATTTGGGCAACTACTACTACTTAGTTAGTCATACCTCCTTACAATTCATTAACTTTTCCTATTATAAAGGGCCATACAGACAAAACACTCTTAGTTCACCTACTCTATATGCCAGGATAGGCTTTTTGGGTGAACACTTCTTTGCATGTTGTGCTTATTTGTAACTATGTGTCTAATTCATTTATATATAGATTTATACACTCCTACCATTATTCCTTGAATCATCATACTTATTTTTTCCTCAAAGTTAGCCATAAGCTTCGTTCTTTCAGAATCTGCTAGACTAGAGTATTATTGGTGTACTTGAAAAGTAACTTACACTTAATCAAGTCCCAACCTCGTTCCAATTGGAAAAGCATTTGGTTTGCACTTGAAAATAGAGTCGTTCTAATTGTTGTTGCAATGGAATCAAACTAAACAGATTAAATGTAGAGTGAAGCAAAGAGCAAAATAAGGAGAGAATTAACACAATATATTTGTTAACGTGGTTCGAATTTACCAATCCTACTCTCTGGAGTCTCGCTCAATGAATGACTTTATTCAACAATCGTTCAAATCACCTATTGGCTTAAGCCCAACCAACCCTTACATAAAAAGTAATTGCAACCCAACACCAACCCCTAATTGTTACAAATCTTTCACCCAAATACCTCACAACACAATCAATAAACATATCCAAATAATACCTAAAAGAGTGTCACGTAATACCCACATGAACAGAGCATAGTTGTAGGCAAAGACATCCCCAAAACAGCACCTCAAGTGACGCCACAAGCAGCCTATTTATAGGCTGATATAAGAGTCCATCCAACTGAGTTTTGATAAGTTTTAAACTCATATTTAAAAGTTAAAAGTATCTCATTAATAATCTTGATTATTTACCACATAAAATTTTTCATTAATCAATTTTCCAATAGCTTCAAAACTCTCCTAAGAGATAAGGATAAGGATAAATATTTTCAGCACTTCAAACTTCTCAATACGATCTGTTAAATAGTTAAAAGATTCCTAGTCAAAAATCAACTCTTGTTTCGTCAAATGTGACATTCCTTAATAGGCCAAAAACATAAAAAATTCATGAGACTGAAACAGCCTACGGCTCAAGCAAAAATTGTTCTTCATTCAAACAGAACACGTAACGAGCAAACCAAAAACTTCAACATTAATAAACAATAAATGTTAATCACTAATATAACATAACAATTAGTACCAAAATTGAATTTTAAACATAACATATTAGCAACAAATCAATTAAAACTTACATAGCAATTAATAACCAAAAAAAAAAAAGAAATAGTATAATTATGGTTTTAAATTGAACCTTAAATTTGTAAATTGGATCCACTTAAATTTATTAACCTAACCAATACGACACATAATCAAAACCGTGTATATTTTTAACTAAAAAACCATGTATATTTTAATCAATAGATAGAATTGGATTAAGTACGATAGTCTTAATGATTATAGAAATAGAAACATATGTGTATGAGTTAATGTTAGTATATGGTATGTTTAATTGTAGTTACATGTTGAATTACATATTTTGTGATCTAAAGTGACTAACATTAAAATTGATTTTGTGATTATAAAAAATACACGTACAGTCGAATAATAATAAAATAATTAGAATTGCATGTGTATTATAAGCTAACTATTCAATATCATGTCGTGAATAATGGACATAACAAAAACAAGAGAGAACATGATTTGTAAAATTTTAAACAAAAATTTAATCCTTAAAAGAAGTTGGTTAATATCTATTTTAACCTTATTTGTTTTAGTTGGCTTGTACACACTCATCCCTATATGAATTGAGTAAATATATTTCTATATTAATCAAATCTTAAAGCTGTTGACTATTGTGGCTTCTTCGTGATATAAGTCTTCGTAAAGCAATATTTCAATGTATAGAATTTGAATCGTCTTCCGTATATTCCATGTATATATATTGTTTATGTTCAGTGGCGGAGCTAATGGTGCAAGCAGAGGCTCCGACTCCTCTAAAATAGAAAATTTTTTTATTTATGTCTTTTATAATTTATAAAATTTTAAATTAGTAATGGTAAAATTGTATTGTACCCCCTCTCAAAATAATAAAAATTTGATTTAATTCTTTAAAAATTATAAAGATATAATCTATTAAAATGATGAAATTTGATTTTACTATAGTAAAAATATACAATTTAATTCTGTCTCCAACAAAATTTTTCTAGCTCCATCAGTGTTTATGTTACGCAATCTTCTCTAAAGGAACATAAAAAGAGTAGATGTTTGGGTTAATATGGTTAAAATTAGTTACCTTGAACATAGGAGATGAACTACTCTTATTTTCCTCGAAGTTCTTTTTAAACCTATAGAAGTCTTCATGTTCTAAATCAGATTCGGTAATGTCCCTTTTGCTTGAAGGTTGAGCTTTAATATGGATTTTGTAACTTTTTAAGCACAATTTAATAATCGACAACCATAATAAAATAAGTTAATGAGAATTAAACATGAAAAAAAAAGGCAGACAATCATAATAGCATCATTAAGCATGATCGAGATCTAATAGTAATAATGCTCTATAACACCGTGTAATAGCCAATTTTGGCCCAGGCTAAAAAACAAAAATTAAAACCCCACATTAAAATAACCTAAACACATTAACTCAAACCCAAAGCACTACAAACTCAATTGCAAACCAGCCCAAATGTCTAGAAACCCTAACCCATTTAGCCTAAAACATTTCAGCCAACAAAGAACCCTAGTCCCCTAATGCAGCCGCCGACCCTCCACCTACCAGCGACCCCACGCCTCTGCCACGCACGCCACCAGCAGCCCACGCCTCCGCCTCTGACACCTGCAACGACAAGAGAACATGCAAGCAAGAAGAAACAAAGAGCAAAACGACAAACAGAACAAAGAAGACAAAATGAAAAAAAACAAAAACAGCAGAAAAACAAAGTATAAAAAAAAACAAAAGGGGATATTTGCGAATCGGTTATAAAAACCGAGACAAGCCTTGTATTTTCTTATTCTTCTCCTTTTTTACGAACTTTGAACGAACACTGAAAAATCAAAAAGAAATCAGAAAACTGAAGGTTGATTTCGATTTGTTCTTATTATTATTTACTGCTGCTTTCATTTATTTTTTAGTTTTGATTTTATTGTTTTAAGGTTGTTTACAAACAATAACAAAAACGAAGAAAAGAAAACTTACCAAAATCCAAGGGCCCGTCTGTGCACCTCGTCGGCCGCCGGATTTAATGGCGATGAGGCGTCGAGGTCGAGGCTTCAAGGGATAGGGCTTCGAATAGGGTTAACGTCCCCTCTCCGCGCGTTGTCGGTCACCGAATACAGTGGTGGTGTGACGGACGTTGGTCGGAGAAGCCCGATCGTCGGGACAAAAATGGGGAAAAAGGGCTGCCCCTTTTTCAGTTTTGAGAGAAAGAAGGGGGGAGGCTTTTGAATTTTTTTTTTTGAAAGCATTGAAAGAATGAGTTTTAAAAAAAAAAATTGGGTTTTTAACATTGAGCAAAACGGCGCCGTTTGGATACAAGGGGAGCTGTGCATATCCCTTAAAGGGGATATTTGCGTGATAGATCCTTCCCCATTTGCGCTTTTCAACTGGCCCTCTTTTTTTTTTACAGATTTTACATGTACATTTCTCCAGGTTTTCAATTGGGTCCTTGACCATAAATGCACATAAGAAGGCTGGGAATATTGCCCCGATCGGTCCCCCTGTCTTAGCGCGTCTTCTAATTTAGGCCCGCAATTTCATTTCTATTTTAATTCAGTCCCTAATCTGTTGATTTTTAAACCATTAATTTGTTATTTATTTATCAACGTTAATATTTTTTATTTTAAACTGTTTTATTTATTATATTAGGTATTTAAATTTCTTTATATATTATTTATTTTAAACCTTTTATATTATTTTGAATTGTTTTACATATTATTTATTTTAAACTTTTATTACGAATTATTTATTTAAATTGTTTTGCTAATTATTTTAAATTGATTTATGTATTATTTCTCTTTAAATTGTTTAATTTATTGGTCTTTGTTTATTAATGTTATTACTTAGATGGTGTATATTGTTTAGTTGTTGCTTTTGCATGTGCCATAATTTATTTATTTGTATTGTCATATTATTATAGTTCATTATATAATTTCGTATTCATGTATTATTGTTCCATTATTGTTATTATTATTCATGCATGTTAATATTTTAGATTAACGATTCCAGTGTCATGTATTATGTGTATTATGTTATTGTTACGCCAAATTTGTGTCACATTACCATTATTCGTCGAATACAACCCCATTCATGCTTTAAATAATGTTTCTTTAAAACATAATCTACCGAACGTATATCATTTTTAAATTTTTTATAAATTTCATCCAAAAACAAAAGTTTTCAATATAAGGCAATATTCTATGTTTGGAAACCCGAAAGATCGTGCCCTACGTGCTGGGTTTCGGTTTTTCGCTTGGCCAAACAATCGAATATCCTTTTGAAATTTTTAATGTATGAGTCTCGGGAATTATGAGATGATCTTGGATTCGATGATTTAAATTATCGTGTCCTAACGTACTGGATGTGATATTTTTTTCCTTCGGAGCGGGAGAATCTTAATATCCAATTCGAGAAAATTCAAATATTTTTAAAAGAGATCGTATTTTTACAATCTTTTTCAAATTTCCAATTTTCGACATAAGGACATTAATTAATCAATTCGGTACCAATTTTGGGCGTGACGAGGGTGCTAACACTTCCTCGCACGTAACCGACTCCCGAACCCGTTTTCTCAAATTTCGTAAACCAAAAACACTGTTTTAGTAAACCAAAACGTTTTATTAAAACAAAGGTGATCCGATCACACCAAATAAAGATTGGTGGCGACTCCCGTTTTATTTTAGTTTTGAAAATCAAGTCGAATCCCGTTTTTAAAAAAAATGGTTACGACAGCTTGGCGACTCCGCTGGGGATGTCAATAAGAGAGTGAGGCCATAAATTGATTGTTTTCTGTCTTGTTGTCGAAAATTGAAAATCTGATTTGAAAAATTATGATCCTATTATTGCATTTGTTCGTATTGTTATTTCATAATTATTGTGGTTTAAGTTTCGCATCATATCGCATAGGGCCATTTTGTTCTTACCCTTTTAAGTGGGAGTGAGAAGCTACTCCTTCGTGAGGTTTTCACCTCCGTGCAGGATAGTGGATCGCTTTTGGGAACATCCGTACCTATGTCTTCGTGAGATTTTCATCTCCGCGCAGCCATAGGGAAATGTATTCCCCTGAACTGAACTTAGTCCGTATGAGCCTATAATGGGTGAGAATCGAGGAATCTGCTGGTTCGGGTACCCTTACTTTAAAACTAAACTACATATAATGAACCCATAGGAGCCCACCCTTGGTAGAGCCACTCCGAACCCCTAGTGATCACCCGGATAGGTACTCTATTTTGTTTATTTCTTCTGTGCTAACATGTTTTGTTTTGTTTATGATTGCAATGCATTGCTTCTCATCGCATCATCTTAGAAAAGAGGTGTTGATTCATATTCGATTGCTAAATAGAAGAGTTTGTCATAAGGAAATGGGTTACTTGATAAAGTGGATTATAATACGGTCGTTCGAATATAGTCCAGGTAAACAACGAGTGGGGGCTAATAGTCTGTAGAAGAATACAACACTTTGCCCAAGGATTCAAGCCGACAAGGGTTATTCGAGAGTCATCAGGTCTCAATTTTCTTAAAGAAGCTTATGAACATCGCGGAGGATAAGCGAGCAAAGAGTCATGGCCTGGATCAAGCAACAAGGAGCTAAAAGAAATATCTATTGAGAAAGTCCATGGGACACGACCATAACGTCCGAATACGAGGAAAAAAGATTGGTGTCTTCACCTGTACTATGAGGACAAAACCGCATATGTAATCCGTTTTATGTAAATGAATTTATTTTCTAGAAAAGTTCTTCTAATGGAATTGAATTCAGAATCAACACCCCTCTTTCTTTTTGCATTCATTCCATGCATTTGCATTGCATTTCATGCATTTGCATCATATGCATTTAAGTCCATAGAGAGAGCCTAATTAGTTGAAATTAATACATAGAAAGAGAGAGAGAGAGAGAGAGAAGGAAAATCTGGAAACTGAGCACCATTACGGTACACGTGCCAAGACAAAGAAAATGGATCAAAGACTTGAATAGTTCCAGAAAGACATGCAAGACCAGGTGCATGAGCAATTGGCAAAGCTCCAACAAGAAATGAGAGACCAAATGTTAGAAGCTCAAAGGAACATGATGGCTCAAATGGCCCAGATGCTGAATGGAGCAATGGACAAAGGAAAAGGTCCCATGGCTATTACAGGAGAAGCTAGCAAAGGCATGCCTCCAGGTTTTACCCCACCACATACACGAACACAACATGAGGAGTATCCCTTAAGGCCACCCGTCACGATTAGGCCTCAACAGGGGCAAGCTGATACTAGACCGCCAATAAACTTCCAAGTTGGCTCGGATTCCAAGCCAGGAGATAGTCCAGCTAACCCTGTGGTCCCCGATCTCGACGAAATGATAGAAATGGACAAGGCAAAAGTGGACCTGCCAAGACAACTCGAGGACCATTGCAAGTGGTTAGAAAAGAAGTTCAAAGCAATAGAGATGCTGACTACCGTTACGGGGTAGAGGCTAAGGACTTAAGTTTGGTCCCGGACTTGGTACTTCCGCCAAAGTTTATAACTCCGAAATTTGAAAAGTACAACAGGACTAGCTATCCCGAAGCACACATCACGATATTCTGTCGAAGAATGGTGGGACACGTTAATAATGACCAATTGCTAATTCATTGCTTTCAAGACAGTCTGGTCGGGTCTGCGGCCAGGTGGTACAATCAGCTCAGTCGTGCCTAGATTAAGACATGGAAAGACTTGGCACAGGCCTTCATGAAACAATACGGTCATGTGGCAGACAATAGCGTCTAATAGGTTCACGCTGCAAAATATGGAGAAAAAGCCTAGCGAGAGCTTCAGACAATACGCCCAGCGATCGAGAGAAATAGCAACACAAGTTCAACCACCTCTCCTAGAGAAGGAAACTACAATGCTTTTTATCAACACCCTGAAAGTTCCCTTCATCACCCACATGATAGGAAGTACCACCAAGAGTTTCGCTGATATAGTGATGGCAGGAGAAATGATTGAAAATGCCATAAGGGGTGGCAAGATTGAAGCAGGGAAACCACTAGAAGGTCTGCTCCTAGAAAAAAGGATGACGAGGTGAATAATATGAGTACATACAACAAAGGGTACTCAAAGGAAATTAATGTTAGTCAGCCAAAAGTAATTGTTGCTGGGCAACAGGGGTCGGTAAGACAGGAATCAGGCGCAAGGCAAAACTCTGAAAAGCTTCAATTTACGTCAATCTCGATGACGTATAAGGAGCTATATCAAAGTTTATTCGATGCGCATTTGGTGTCCCCATTTTAACTAAAGCCGTTACAGCCCCCATATCCTAAATGGTATGACCCAAACTCTCAATGCGACTACCATACGGGAATAACGGGTCACTCAATTGAAAATTGTACTACGTTTAAAATGTTGGTAGAAAGGTTTATTAAAATGGGAATTGTGAAGTTCGACGATTCATCAAAACCTGATCACTTTGACGAGACAGTAAATGCGATAATGGAAGGATGAGACAAGCAAGTTGGGACTCCTTGAAGAAATCAAAAGTGAAGAGGGAACAGGGGAACGAAGTTTCCAAGCCCTTGTGTACTTGGGAGTGTTTGGAATGATGGGACTGTGGAAGAAATCTCCGTATTTTTAGAGCTAGTCTAGAGTAATATTCAAAACATGCTTGTTGCCTTAAGCCTGGAGGCAATAAGAACCCTTTTGTGAAATAGGCTCGTGTTGTACAAACAATTGTTTGGATTTTCTTTTGAGTAAATATTCTTCTATTCTTTCCATTTCATGTTGTACAAACAATTGTTCTTAGTTTTTTCTTTTGTTTGGATTTTCTTTTAAATATTCTTTCATTCTTCATTCATGACCATACAAATAATCATTCTAGGAGTCATTTATTCTCTGGAATTTACCTTTATACCCACAATGGGTCCCAAGATATCAATGACATGAGCGACGCTTTTACTGACTCCCTTTTTAGTGAGATATGTGTCTAGAGGGATCTAAGGACTTTGAAGATGGTAGAGATTGCAACTTATTTCCTAATTTGTTAAGAATGGCAGATCCTACCTCAAAGTGTCAGCAAACACTACGAGCTAACGAAGAAGATGAAGATGGAAGTTTAGCTCACCGCAGGAATAAGGCAAGGCATCATTGAGTTATCTCCAAGAATTCAAAGATGTTTTCGCATAATCACATTAAGATACGCCTACGCTACTGAGGTGCGAGTATGCCAACAAAGCTAAGGAAATCCTAGAAGTCCATAAGGGTATTTGAAGATCACATGCAAATAATCCTACAATAGTCAGGCTAATCATGAAGTTTAGGTACTGCTGGTCCACCAGAAAAGGGAGGTTGCATCAGTGCCAGATGGATGAATACATGACTTATGTGCCTCCTCTATTTATTCATAGATTCCCTATATGTGGGGCATGGGCATTATCAAGCCAATCTCCTCAAAAGCTTTTAGCCAACACCGATTCATATTCATGGTCGTTGGTTACTTCACTAAGAGGGTGAAGGTCGCTTCCTATGCCAATCTTACAAAATCAACAGTTATCAAATCCCACTCTCAACGTCACAGAAAAAAAGAGGAAAAAAGAGGAAGCTAAAAATCAGATGCCAACAAAGAATACCAGAAAGGATCATGTTCAACAATGCATAATTGCACAATGTCAAAGATTTATAGTCTGACACCATATCAATGCAGCAAAGGCAACCAAAAACCGTTCGAATTCTTTGAAAAATAACTAAGATTCGTAAAGGTTGGCATAGGGAAGTTACCATTTACCCTCTATGCTTCTTGAACGTTGGCCAGGACCTTCACCGGGGCAACATCTTTCTCATTGGGTTATGAAAAGAAAACAATTGTTGGAAATTAAGATTCCTTTTCTCCAAGCTTTGATTGAATTAGATGAAGCAGAATGTCTCCAGTAAGCTTGATTGAAAGTATTCAGCACTGTCGAATGTACCAAAAACTGATGATACGGGCTTATGATAAAAAGATTCACTTAGGAGAATTTCATGATGGAAACCTAGAATCAAGAAGGATTATTCTCATACAAAAGGACTTCAGAGGAAAGCAAATGCCAAATTTGAGAAAAAAAACTATGTGGTGAAGAAGACTTGTTCTAGAAGATCATTAACTTTGACCAAGATGGATGGCAAGGACATGTTCAAGCCGATGAGTTCAGATTTCATCTAAAAGGAGAGGCCAAGGTGAAAACCAGCAAAGAGCACCTTGAGAAACGAAAAAATCAAAAAAAGAAATAAAAATTTTCATCAGAAAAAGAAGAAAGAAAAAGGAGAGGCCAAGGCAAAAACCCGCAAAAGGCGCTTTGAGACCAAAGGGGATTTGAGTTGAAAACCCAAAAAAGGTGACTCAAATTTTGTTCAAAAGTGGGGCATACAGTAGTCTTGCTACGCTTGAATTAACAATGAAGAAGAATGTTACGTCTTGGGGCATCGACAAAGTACTCCGGATCCCCTAAACACATATTGAGCTTAAAATGGTCCTCAAGAAGTTTGAACAGAGAAGCTCAGGCTACGATATCTGGGGCACCTAGTTTCCGTTTTACCCATTTTTGTTAATTGTGGTTATTTTATTCCTTTCAAAATACACTACCAATAAATTTCATTCTTGATTGCATTTGCTAGCTTTGGTTAACTTGTTTGTTTCGAGCTATGCTCCCAATCAATTTCCTTCTTGTCTATTGTTACAATCTTTTTCAGGTATTTTGCATTGAAATAACGATTGGTGGACTAATAATACTTCCATAAAAGGAGTTTTGCATATTACTCTGGAAGCTTCTGAATAATACAAGGACCTCAAATAAGACTATTGTTTAAAACTCACTCAGATTAAGGTTTGGAAATATTGGAGAAAGATGATTATCTCTTTGGGCTTTTTGTTGGTTGAACAAAAGACAAGACATTTTTTCGGTGATACAGCCTCGAAAAATAACGAGCAATGTCAACCCAGGTGTACAAGGGGATTATTCTCGGGAAAAGAAAAATGATACTTTGCATTCATGCAAATATCAGGCATATACATCTGGTTATTACAACCAGCGAATGGTGTAACAGATCAAAATTGATCTTGTACCTCGAAGTTGCCGCAGGACGGATGGAAGAAGACAAACATTATTCTCCTGAAGTTGCAGTGGGAGGTACAAACTTTATGTCCCAAAAGGTACAGTGGAAGGGACTCTGAAATTACAATAGGGCAAGCTTCTAAGCAGAATATGATTGTTTCTTTGGGTTTTCTGTCAAAGATACCAGTTGAACGAGAAAGCATGGTAACGCATCAGTGATAGAACCTTGATGAACTATGAGCAGTCACAATCCAAAGGGATCATTCTCATGCATTTATGTAAATATCATACATTTCCAATTAGAAGCATTTGATTCATTTCGATCATTGTATCCTAATCGTTGTTAAAAAAAAAGAGGGAGAATCATTCTTATGACATTCTGCATTCAAATGTCATCCTTAATATTATTTAGTTAGGAGCATTAGATTTATCCCAATCATGGCATCCTAATTATTATACATTTTGGGATCATTCTCATGACATTCTGCATTCATGTAAATGTCATCCACAACACATTCGAGTCTACAGGACATGTCCCTCAGAGGACGGTGTAGCAAACCAAAAAGTTCAGATTTTGTTCCCTAGAGATGGTAGTGGAGCAAACTGAAGATTGAAGTCTTCCTGAAGATAGTAAGGAAGCAAACCAAAAAGTTTAGATTTTGTTCCCTAGAGATGGTAGTGGAGCAAACTGAAGATTGAAGTCTTCTTGAAGAGAGTAAGGAAGCAGACCAAAAAGTTCAGATTTTGTTCCCTAGAGATGGTAGTGGAGCAAACTGAAGATTGAAGTCTTCCTGAAGATAGTAAGGAAGCAAACCAAAAAGTTTAGATTTTGTTCCCTAGAGATAGTAGTGGAGCAAACTGAAGATTGAAGTCTTCCTAAAGATAGTAAGGAAGCAGACCAAAAAGTTCAGATTTTGTTCCCTAGAGATGGTAGTGGAGCAAACTGAAGATTGAAGTCTTCCTGAAGATAGTAAGGAAGCAAATTGTAAAGTTCAGGTTTTGTTCCCCAGAGATGGTAGTGGAGCAGACTGAAGATTGAAGTCTTCCTGAAGATAGTAAGGAAGTAAATTGTAAAGTTCAGATTTTGTTCCCTCAAGATAGTAGTGGAACAGATTTGAGATTGAAGTCTTCCTGAGATAGTAAGGAAGCAAATTGGAAAGTTCAGGTTTTGTTCCCCAGAGATGGTAGTGGAGCAGACTGAAGATTGAAGTCTTCCTGAAGATAGTAAGGAAGTAAATTGTAAAGTTCAGATTTTGTTCCCTCAAGATAGTAGTGGAACAGATTTGAGATTGAAGTCTTCCTGAGATAGTAAGGAAGCAAATTGGAAAGTTCAGATCTTGTCTCCCTGAGTTTGCAGTGGAGCGAATTGAAGATAGCGGGTCTGGCATTCCTGAAGTTGTAGGAGCAGATCGAAGATAGCAAATCTGGCATTCCTGAAGTTGGAGGAGCAGATTGAAGATACAAATCTGGCATTCCTGAAGTTGCAGGAGCAGATTGAAGATAGCAAGTCTGGCATTCCTAAAGTTGCAGGAGCAAATCGAAGATAGCAAGTCTGGTATTCCTGAAGTTGCAAGAGCAGATCGAAGATATCAAATCTGGCATTCCTGAAGTTGTAGGAGTAGATTGAAGATAGCAGGTCTGGCATTCCTGAAGTGGCAGGAGCAGATCAAAGATAGCAGGTCTGGCATTCTTGAAGTTGCAGGAGTAGATCGAAGATAGTGGGTCTGGCATTCATGAAGTTGCAGGAGCAGATCGAAGACATCAGATCTTGTCTCCATGAAGTTGCAGTGGAGCAGGCTGAAGATAGCAGACCTTATCTCTCTGAAGTTGTAGTAGAGCAGATCACATCAAACCCTATCTCTTTGAAGTTACAGATAGGTGGATTGAAGCACTAATTCTTATACCCCTGAAGATGCAGAGGAATAGAATAAGGCTATTTGAAGAACAGAAGCACCAAAGAAGTCAAGACTCGGTGAGACTAGGCAAAATTGGCTCTTTTGAAGTCTTTGCTCAATTCTCGTTACACGACAAAGAGCAAAGAGGGGAAGTTGTAATAGCCAATTTTGGCCCAGGCTAAAAAAAAAAAAATTAAAACCCCACAATAAAATAACCTAAACACATCAACCCAAACCCAAAGCACTACAAACCCAATTGCAAACCAGCCCAACAAGCCCAAATGTCTAGAAACCCTAACCCATTTAGCCTAAAACATTTCAGCCAATAAAGAACCCTAGTCCCTTAATGCAGCAGCCGACCCTCCACCTACCAGCAACCCCACGCCTCTGCCACGCACGCCACCAGCAGCCCACGCCTCCGCCTCTGACACCTGCAACGACAAGAGAACACGCAAGCAAGAAGAAATAAAGTGCAAAACGACAAACAGAACAAAGAAGAAAAAATGAAAAAAAAACCAAAACAGTAGAAAAACAAAGTATAAAAAAAAAACAAAAGAGGATATTTGCGAATCGGTTATAAAAACCGAGACAAGCCTTGTATTTTCTTATTCTTCTCCTTTTTTACGAACTTTGAACGAACACTGAAAAATAAAAAAGAAATCAGAAAACTAAAGGTTGATTTCGATTTGTTCTTATTATTATTTACTGCTGCTTTCATTTATTTTTTAGTTTTGATTTTATTGTTTTAAGGCTGTTTACAAAAAATAACAAAAACGAAGAAAAGAAAACTTACCAGAATCCAAGGGCCCGTCTGCGCACCTTGTCGGCCACCGAATTTATTGGCGATAAGGCGTCGAGGTCGGGGCTTCAAGGGATAAGGCTTCGAACAGGGTTAACCTCGCGACGGACATTGGTCAGAGAAGCTCGATCGTCGGGACAAAATGGGGAAAAAAGGGCTGCCCCCTTTTCAGTTTTGAGAGAAAGAAGGGGGGAGGCTTTTGAATTTTTTTTCTGAAAGCATTGAAAGAATGAGTTTTAAAAAAAAAATTTGGGTTTTTAACATTGAACAAAACGGCGCCATTTGGATACAAGGGGTGCTGCGCATATCCCTTAAAAGGGATATTTGCGCGATAATTCCTTCCCCATTTGCGCTTTGCAATTGGCCCTCTTTTTTGTTTTTTTTATCTTAACAGATTTTACCTGTACATTTCTCCTGGTTTTCAATTGGGTCGTTGACCATAAATGCGCATAAGAAGGCTGGGAATATTGCCCCGATCGGTCCCCCTATCTTAGCGCGTCTTCTAATTTAGGCCTGCAATTTCATTTCTATTTTAATTCAGTCCCTAATCTGTTGATTTTTAAACCTTTAATTTGTTATTTATTTATCAACTTTAATATTTTATATATATTAGTTATTTTAAACTGTTTTATTTATTATATTAGGTATTTAAATTTCTTTATATATTATTTATTTTAAACCTTTTATATTATTTTGAATTGTTTTACATATTATTTATTTTAAACTTTTATTACGAATTATTTACTTAAATCGTTTTGCTAATTATTTTAAATTGATTTATGTATTATTTCTCTTTAAATTGTTTAATTCATTGGTCTTTGTTTATTAATGTTATTACTTAGATGGTATATATTGTTTAGTTGTTGCTTTTGCATGTGCCATAATTTATTTATTTGTATTGTCATATTATTATAGTTCATTATATAATTTCGTATTCATGTATTATTGTTCCATTATTGTTATTATTATTCATGCATGTTAATATTTTAGATTAACGATTCCAATGTCATGTATTATGTGTATTATGTTATCATTACGCCAAATTTGTGTCACATTACCATTATTCGTCGAGTACAACCCATTCATGCTTTAAATAATGTTTCTTTAAACCATATTCTACCAAATGTGTATCATTTTTAAAATTTTTATAAATTTCATCCAAAAACAAAAGTTTTCAATATAAGGCAATATTCTATGTTTGGAAACCCGAAAGATCGTGCCCTATGTGCTGGGTTTCGGTTTTTCGCTTGGCCAAACAATCGAATATCCTTTTGAAATTTTTAATGCATGAGTCTCGAGAATTATGAGATGATCTTGGATTCGAGGATTTAAATTATCGTGTCCTAACGTACTGGATGTGATATTTTTTTCCTTCAGAGCGAGAGAATCTTAATATCCAATTCGAGAAAATTCAAATATTTTTAAAAGAGATCGTATTTTTACAATCTTTTTCAAATTTCCAACTTCGACATAAGGACATTAATTAATCAATTCGGTGCCAATTTTGGGTGTGATGAGGGTGCTAACCCTTCCCCGCACGTAACCGACTCCCGAACCCGCTTTCTCAAATTTCGTAGACCAAAAACACTGTTTTAGTAAACCAAAACGTTTTATTAAAACAAAGGTGATCCGATCACACCAAATAAAGATCGGTTGCGACTCCCATTTTATTTTCATTTTCAAAATCAAGTCGATTCCCGTTTTCACAAAAATGGTTACGACACACCTCTTGTCCAATCTGATCGTCAGAATTGAGCTGAAGGATGTTATCACACGAGGCTTACATAACATACACATATTTCGTACATACATGGTGGATCGTGTAGCAGACTAGTATGTGGCAGGCCGATCCTGCTGGTCGTCCAATTGCATATTGAATAGCAAATGGTTAAACTGAGGATTATCTCGCAGACACAGATATTGCGAAAACTAAGGTAGACATCTAATTACATAATCTCCTACAGATACTTAAATGGAAAATTGTTTCGCTGTAACATCCTAGATTAGGGGTTATGCGTTCGTGCGTAATTCATGAGATAGTGGGCTTAGGGGGTGTGTTGGATGTGATCTGAGGAGTTTTAGGAACCCTAAGATGTAAGGAAATGTATGGAAATGTAAGGAAATGTAAGGAAATGTATGGAAATGTAAGGAAATGTATGGAAATGTAAGGCAATGTAGGGAAATGTAAGGAAATGTAAGGAAATGATGTGGAAATGATTCAAAAGAGGAAAGTAAACATTTCTGGAAACTTGGAAATGTAAGGAAATGTCAAGTTTAAAGAGGCAAACGAAAATTTTTGGAAACTTGGAAATGTAAAGAAATGTCAAGTTTTAAGGCTTAAAAAGAGAAAACTAAGGCAAGGTGGCCTTAAGAAAAATAATAGGAGGAATTTGACACAAAAACAGGCTTGGTAAGGTGGCCTGAAGATATCACTTAAGGCCCAGGTAGGTGACGCCACAAGCTAGGCAAGTGGGCCTGAGTTCGAGTCACAAGGGAAGCAAATAAGAGAAATTTTATTTTTGCTTCCAGAAGCAGTGAGGTGGACGGCACAAGGCTTTGTTTTGGGAGTTTTATTCTCTTTAAAATTCGGCTAAAAGATGGATAAATAAGGGATTTATTTATCATTATTTTCAAGAGATAATTGTGGATTAATTCCTTTTATTTTTAATGGATAAAAGAAGAGATAATAGAAGGATTATTATTATTATTAAACAAAGTGATAATTCAAAGGATAAAGTTATCAAATAAAGAAGAGTGGTGGCCAAGTAAGGGATTCTGAGTAGTAATTTTGGCTATAAAAGGAAGGAAAGAGGGCTACTCATCAATTTTTCTTCTTCTCTTCTCTCTGTCGAATTTCTTAGTGTTCTCTTCTCTTCTCTTTTTCTTTTGTCTAGCCGAATCCTCCATCTTTACTCTTCCTTCTCTTTTCTTTCTAATCCCTCCAAAAGCCGGAAGTAAGCCTTTTAAGGCCATAGCCGAATATCTCAAGTGGCTTCAAGCTTAGGTGCTGTCGATTTCTTCAAAGGTAAGAACAAGTTTGATTTCTATTCTTTTCTTTTAAGATTTGCCGGAACCTAGGACTAACCCCATTAATATCTTGTTTCCGAAACCTTGAAGAGATCTTTCGGGATTTACTAAGTGTCAACTACAAGGAAGGAGAAGTTCTTTTCCCGAAGGTACACCATAGGCCGCGTGTTCCCTAGTTATTCGGTGAATTTCGGGATTTAAAATCCACAAGGTAAGTCATATTTAACATTCGGCTAAGGGTTATTTGTTATGAATAAATGTTATAAATTGATCTAACATGAAGTTATAGGGATTTCGACAGACATATAAGGCAAGGAATACTTTCGGGATTTGGAAATTGCAAGGTAAGTTTTAGTGTACTAATCCTACTAGGATTTGGATTTATGGCCGAATGGTTCTTTACTAAGTATTGAATGATTGATTAAATGTAGAGATCTAAGATCTAAGGCATTAGATCAAGCTTTCCGGGATTTGGATTGGAAACCCTAAGCAAATCAGGTGTGTAATCCCCACTATCTTTTAATACGTTATATGGCAATATTTAATATAAGTATGTATAAGAATGTGAATATGGCTAAGGTACCCTAATGTGGTACAAAGTACTCAGGTACGTTTCCTGCTCCTACTAGGATTATGAAATATGTTATATTTAACATGTGAAAAGTGACATGAATGTGAATTTAAGTATGATATGCATGATATGAATAATATGGGGCATTCGGGTTATATGAGAAAGGGGAAGTGAATGAGGTGACTTCGGTCTCACTATCTGAATGTGGTGACTTCGGTCACATTATCTAAATGTGGTAACTTCGGTTACATTATCTGAATATGGTAACTTCGGTTACATTATCTGAATGTGGTGTCTCATGACACAATTATCTGGTGGCTATGCCACGAATTATATATGGGCGATGAGCACGTCGACTGCAGCGACTGCCTTCGATGGAGTGTAGCGGAAGGAAGGTTGACTTAGTAGTCCCCACGGTGTGCAGGTTGGTACGGGGATGTGTAGCGGATGGCATCTAGGTTTGGGTTCGGGATTGCATCATTATCTTAAATTATTATGTGAACATGATATGTATGGTATGCCTAAATCTATTAAATTTTAGTGTTGGTTGCACATTGAGTCTGTTTGACTCACCCCGTTGGGGAATATTTTTCAGGTGATGAGCAGTAATGGACCGGATCGGCAGGAGCTTAGGGATGGCCATGCACAGCAAGAAATCTATGATTTGGACTTTTATTTTCTTTAAGTACTTTGGTTTTAAATTTGGGTTATATTTGATGTAATAAGGCCATAGTGAACTATTTTATTTCTGTCTTATTATTTTAATTATGTTTACAAATTTTTATCAAGTTAAAGATTAAGTAATTTATTTTTGAATATACTCTATATGTTTTATCACTTAAAAATTAAAAAGGGTTTTCAATATAAAATCGAATTCGTTTTCAACTCAAGCCCAACCCAAATCATTATTTTCTTTCAAAACACACAAGTTTTTCCTATGAAGCAAAAGAATTTGAAACGGTTTACACCGGGGAACATACCAGATCCGGTCAAGGCTCGTGGGCCGGGTTTGGGGTGTTTCATTCGCGGTTACCCTACACTGCGATAGATCCTGCAGAACTTATAATGTTGAACATAACAAAACCTAAGTTCATTTTATTTATATACATCAAGAGAGTCCAAAGTGATGACCTTCTAAAATTAACACATTTGCTTACAAATAACCAAAAGTCTATATACATGCCACTTAGATCGAACCAAACAAAATCAAGAGTCTACCACAACTTTGAGCGAATAATGTGAACTTCCTGCTAATTTGATTGACATGTTCTATACGTTCAAAATCTACAAGTTTAAAGCAACATAGGCGTAAGTATTAAAAATACTTAGTAAGCTCATATAAATTCAATAATTAACTTACCTCACATAATAATTATGTGATAACTTAATATGCAAACATAGTTTACCTATCAACCAACACAATTTATCAACAAGGTAAGTGTGTATACTTTATCACATACAACATATCAAGTACGCAACATGATATGATTACACTCTTCATATCTAATTCATTCCCAGACCTTTCACCGGTGCGGACTCCAATTTTAATATACAAGTCTTCCATTACCCATCATTCCTTAATTCCCAAACTTCACATCTTGCATGTTTTATATTACTTGATGAACATCGTAAAAGAACTTAAACACAAGTACACTTCACATCAGAGGCTCATCTGAGCTAATCATGTATAGAGGTGTCAAGTTACTCATCCGAACTAAACCTTTAATCAATTGCACTTTAGCCCCCTAAAAATGATAAAAATTTGATTTAATCCTTTAAAATTTATAAAGATATAAACTATTAAAATGGTGAAATTATATTTATACTATCATAAAAATATACAATTTAATATCGACCCTAATACCTAAGTCTTGTTTCTAGATTTTGACATTTTACATCATCATCTCATTTATCTTTTCTTCGAGTACCTTGGCAAGAACAACAAAAAAATCCGATTTACCCAAATATCATACTAATCTTTACGTCCTTTACTTCTTTGGCATAGTTGTTGTAAAAATCATAAACATCTAGATCCGTAGTAAAGTCCGTGCCAATTTTTAAAACATTTCCTTCGGATAATATGAACTGAAATAGAAAAATTAGCATAAGTATAAAACACATTTGAACACTTATCTTGCTCTAAAATGTGTTTGTTCATTGGTTCAATTGATAGAGCATAATCTGCGATTTCTAATCTTCTGTGACTTTTAATCGTTGCTTGTATATTTCCATCCATATCCAACAAATAAATTAAAATGATAATATAAAACAATAAGCACAACATAAAAGTCTCAAATGGATTTATTAAATTAAACAATATTTCAAATTGACTAATAAAATTACAACTTCAATATACAACAATCCACTGAAGTTGATAGGCGAATAATGAAAGAAAGTAAAAGGAATGAAAACAAAAGGTTCTTACGGAATAACTTGTTGGCTCCTCATTTTTTTTCAACTTCATGTTTGTTTTATTGTCCATATTTAGAGTTTATAATTGCTTCTTTCAATAATATCATTTCTAAAATTCGAACTTGAATTCTCTCCTAAAAAATAAAATATATCTTACCGTTATACCCAAACACTTATTAATTATTAATTTTTTGAATGAAGATAACCGTTAATAAAGCATTCTTTTTATTGATTGTTGTATTTGTCGGCTAAGTATCGATTTTTTTTTTAATCATAAGCAATAGGTTTCTTATTGATACTCTTCTTCATTAATATTTTGCTGCAGATGTGATTTTTGTTATAAATAATTATTGTCACAAGATTCTTTTCTTTTTTGATAATAGCAAAAAGTCAGGGGGATTTACTAAAATATACCAAAAATAAAAAAAAATTACGAAAATGGGCCGAAAATTTAATTATTTACAGAAAAGGACCATTTCCCCCCAAAACGCGCCCACGTCAGCGCGTTTTGGGGGGATGCACCAGGAAAGCGCTCCCTTCAGGGAGCACTTTTGCCCTCCACCCACCTATAGGCTTTTCAGCTATTTTTAGTGTTAGGGTATGAGTTTTTAGGGTTTTAGGGCTACGATTTATAGATTTTTAGGGTCGTAGGGTTTAGGATTTTTAGGGGAAAATTAATAGACTAGATTATAGGGTTAATTAATTAGAATAATTTTAAGTTTAGGGTTTTGGGAAAAATATATCAGCAAAATAAAAATTATTTGAATTTTTTTTATAGTTGTATCCGGTAATATAATTTTGAGAAGGCGTTTCTAAACAAATAGTGCCCAAAATGCTTCAAGCAGGATGCACTGCCAGCAAGAGTACTGAAAAAAGCTCCCACGTGGATGCTCTTTTGCTACAGTAGTCCCTGGCAAAATAATTTTGAGAAGACGTGACCAAAACTCTTCAAGTAGGATGCACTGTCAGCAAGAATACTGAAAAAAGCTCCCACGTGGACGTTCTTGTGCTACACTAGTCTTTGGCAATCCTTAGACTATAAATCAGTCAAATTTCATTCTCAGGTTGCATAACAAAAATTGAGGCAAAAGAAAAATAGAAACTGAAAATGAGTGAACGTATTAATGCTGTTATTTACTACGATGGTGAGGTTTGTGACACCAAAAATGGTGTTGTTGTTTTTTATTGAAGAACACAACGCGACTGGGTTTTAATCGGAACATAGATTTGACAGAACTTCGCAAAAGAATTAGGCATAAAATCTTTGGAACAACGCCAATGAAAGTTCAATCTATTAAGTATAGATTTTGCGCTTCGGTTGATCCGGTGAGATATGACTCATTCGACATCAAAGGTCCTCGGAGCTTTGAGGCAATGGTGGAGACTCATCTTGCCAGTGGATCACCCTATCTTGAGGTATATGTACAATTTTCATAGCCAAGTGATCTTCCTTCGACTTCAACATCTACTGCTGTTCGAGGGGAATACACGACCCCAAGCCGACACTCTATTAGTGAGAGACAGAATACAGAAGTTCCCGTGTTTGGTGGTAGTATGGAAAACACAACCCCTACACGACACTCGGTTGGTGGATGGGACATGCATATCCTTCCTTCGACATTCGATGCTAGAAATATGTATTGGGGAACGTCATCAACTTTTAGTGGTTGGCAATCCACATATGATTGGGAACGTTACGAAAGTTGTTTAAGAAGGGATAATGTACTTCCCACGAAATTCCACCGGCGAGGGGCCCTCATTCGTTGTAGATGATGGTGGGTCGGATGATGAGTCTGATGTTGATCCACCTCAAAAGCCCGAGCCCGATGGTGCAGAAGTTGTATTATTTTCTGAACCGGAGCCTGTTCCAACCGTACCTGAAGATGTTGAAGGCGGTTCAAATGAAGAAGAAGAAGATCCGCTATTCAGAGCGTACTCGCCTCCAGCCCACATGCATAATGTCGATCTATCTTAAAATGATGCATTGGAGTTTCCTGAACTACCACACAGAACGCGTGACCGTACAAGTTCCTCATTGGATTCGGGCAAATTAGAAGTTGGGAAAGAGTTTTCCAACAAGGATACTTTTCTTGGTGCATTAAAACAATATAGCATCAAGAACGGGGTTAACTACAACGTGGTTAAATCCAAGCTCGATAAGTAGGAGGCAAAGTGTGCAGTGCAAGACGGTACATGTTCATGAAAAATCATGGCCTTGTTAAGGAAAAGGATAGGCTTGTGGGAGATCAAAAACTACAAAGGTCCACATACATGTCTTGCCGGTACAGTATCACTAGGTGTTCAAGGTTTTTGAATAATAGTAATATTACATAATGTTGCATTATTTAACGTAGTTCATTGACAGGTGTTTCACAAGATCATCCGAAGATGGATTCAGAGATGTTGGCTGACTTAATAATACCGACGGTGAAGGCTGATCCCAAGACTACAGTGCCGGCCTTAATTGGCAATATTCGCAGCCAATGGGGGTACACGCCCTCTTACCGGAAGACTTGGATAGCCAAGTAGAAGGCGTTGGAAAAGTTGCATGGTCGGTGGGATGCTTCATATAATGAAGTATGGCAGTGGTGTCAGGTGCTGGAGAGATATGTCCCAAGCAGCATAATAGACCTTGAAACAGAACTGGCGTACTACAACGATCGATTGCTCTGTGGATGCCAAGTGTTCAAGCGTCTGTTTTGGACATTTAAGCAATACCGAGACGCATTTATATACTGCAAGCTATTGGTACAAATTGACGGTACCTTTATGTATGGTAGATATACGCATCGGCTATTGCTAGTTGTAGCATAGGACGGTAGTGGGAGAATCCTTCCAATTACGTTTGCAAAATACCGGGGGAGTCAGCTGATGACTGGGATTTCTTCCTATCTAGGTTAAGGAGGCATGTCTGCCCCCAACCTGATATATGCGTTATATCGGATCGGCGCCTTGGAATACTAGCCGCAATAGAGCGACAGGGAAGCCTGCGGCATCGTACAGACCATCGATATTGCCTAAGGCATGTTGCGTCCAACTACCACGGGCAACATCGATCTAGAAGTCAACGACGGCAAGTGACCAATATGGGTATGTAATATCTATTAATATAATTTCGTTTGTAATGTTCAATTTATTCTTAATTGAAAAGTGGTATGTAATATTCGCTATCAACTTATATTGGCAGGGTACGAGATCAATAAGGACCGTTTTCGTGAGATGTTGGCGAGTTTGCGATCAGTTAACGAAGAAGGCGCAAACTACCTATGCAATATTCCTTTCGAACAATGGACAGAAGCATACGACGGCAGCCTACGATATGGTCATATGACCTCAAACCTGGCCGAATGCATAAATTATGTTCTAAAAGGAACGCGCCATTTGCCGATAACATCAGTTGTGTGAGAGACATATTTTCGTTTAGCGGCACTATTTCCGAAGCGAGTAGCGAGTTATAAAGGCCAAATGCAAGGAGGCCATGTATGGTGCGCGAAGGTCTTGCGAGAAATTAACAAGGGGAAGGCACGGGCTAACACTATGCACACAGTGTGTCACGATCGCGACAACCTATGGTTTCGTGTGACGGAGTTTGACAGACTGAACCAAGTTATTGTTGGCGGACAATATCGTGTACACTTGAGAAATAGGACCTGCGACTGTGGGATATTTGATGCACTTCGTTACCCATGTGCTCATGTACTTGCGGCTTGTCAGAATCTCCGTTTGGATCCCATGAGCTATGTCGACGAAGTGTATAAAATAGAAAACATGTACAATGTTTGGAGACACGTATTCCCACCAATCCCAGATGAACGTAAGTGGCCGTCTGTATCATTTACACCGTATAAGCTGTTACCGGATAGACAACTGAGGCGAAAACCAAAAGGTCGACCTTACTCGACTAGAATACGCAACAATATGGATATCCGAGAAATGACCAACCAACGGAAGTTATGCAGATGATGTAGGAACCCAGGCCATACATCTCGCTCGTGTCCAAATTGGAATAGTTGATAGTCTTCTTAACATTTTTGTCTCTTGGTGGCTATGTAAATTTTATTTATTTCTTGATGAAAACGGGAACGAGAAGGACGAAGTTGCAAAAAAAAAAAAAAAAATAAATTACAAAAAAAATCTTGGACTTAAGGAAAGATAAAAATTAAATACAAAAAAAAAAAAAACAACAGATAAAGAAAAAAATTACAATAAAAAGAAAAAATAACATAAGGAAAGAGATAAAAAAGGACAAAAAAAAAAAAAACAACGACGGGAGAAAAATAAAAAAAAAAACAATAAAAAAAAAAAAATGATTAGGAAAAATAAAAAACAATACAATAAAAGAAAAAATAGCTTTTACTTTTAAACAGAGAAAAATTAAATTACAAGAAAAAGAAAAAATTTTAGGAAATAGAAAAAAATAAAAAAAAAAAAAAAAAAACTTTTAGTTTTGTAAAGTTATAAAAATTAAATTACAATAAAAAAAATAAACAATTTATTTATTAATTATATAATATTAAATTACAAAAAAAACTTTTATTTTTGTAAAGATATAAAATTAAATTAAAAAAATAAAAAACTTTTATTTTATTAAATATAAAAATTAAATTACAATAAAAATAATAAACATTTTTATTTTATTAAATATATAAAAATTAAATTACAAAAAAAATAAAAAACAACTTTTACTTTATTAAAAATAAAAAAATAGATTACAAAAAATAAAAAAACAACTTTTATTTTATTAAATATATAAAAATAAATTACAATAAAAAAATAAAAAAATGGCGGTCGGGATCAATGTTGGTGTCGGTCAGAATCAGTGCCACATGGGGGTGGTCGACGGTTACGCGCTGGATTCCTCCTTCTTCTAGCTTCCGGCGAAGGTACTGGAACCTCAGGCGGGGATTCTGGTTCGTCCGGTAGGGGGTCCGGTTATGGGTGTTAGGATTATAACCCACCTTGATAAAATAAAGACTGGGGAGGTGTTGGCATAAACCATGGCGGGGGTGTTTGAATCCCATACGGCGAAGGAGACTGGTAAAAAGAAGAGCTTCCCGACGGCGCCTCGTGCGATCCCTCGTGCGACGGCGGCCTCAAGATCGGCTGGCCAATCGGAGTTGTCGGGAACGGACTCGAACCGGGCCATGCATTCCAACCTGCCATGGGACTGGGAAAAGGAAACATATAAGGGTTAGGATACATAAAAGGGCTAGGGTATGCACCTGGCATAATCTGAAAAGGCTGTTATGTTAGTGTCGTCGGCTGAAGTGTTGGGCCCAGTGACTGTGTGGGTGCTGTTGATTGGCCCGGTGACTGTGTGGGCGTTGTTGATGGGCCCGGTGACTGTGTCGGCGTTGTTGACGGTCCCATTTCATCACCCCTTCTCCTTGTATTTAAAGGGCCCCGTCGTTCCCTTTGTTCACGAAGTTGCCATCGCCTCTCCTCTTCCGACAATAAATACGACTTGCCATGGATCCTAAACCATGGCATGTATTCCGGCACACACGCTAACTCAGAAATGATGATCGGTTCCCGAGTAGGTATATAATCATACCGGTTCTCCCACATTTCGATATATGCTGACCAAAATCTTGGCCAATCCGTGTGCAACTGACGTAATTCGACTTTGTGCTCATCATCGAGCACCTCAGGTGCCACGGGAATCAGTTGCCGAAATCCAAATTGACGCAGAACCCGATCTGACTGGTGCATCTCCACGGGGGCATAATTGATCAATTGGACCTTCACATGCCAAATGTTCGGATTTTGAAAGAACTCCTCCAGAATTACTGGCCGAATTGTTGGATCCTCGTATAGTGTCCATTGAAACTATATTAACATGATAAAAATATTAGTGATATACATAATACTAAATACTAAATACGAAATATTAAATTCTAAATACGAAATACGAAACGACTATTTTATTACGAAAATATATTATATTTAATACTTACTTGTGATTCCGACCGTTGCTCTAATAGAAGCCGTATATCTTCAAGCTCGGTAGGTATTCCAACATAACTCGCCGAATGGTTCCACCTAATTAAATAAATTTTTAGCATACAATTATATTTTAAATCTACGTAATAATTGTAAAATCTAATATTAAATTTACCTCGTTATGAGTGGGAATGTATATGGGTGGTCGATCGAGGACGTAAAAATGGAAATCGAAATCGTGCCCATGATTGGAGTAGTGATAGGCAACCTCCGATTTTCGCTTTATTTGGCCGCGTTGCCCCGCACATCTCCTGATGCAATTTTGCTAGCACGGCAGACCCCCAACTCAATTCACCGGCTGCTCTAAAATCGACGAGTTTCAGTAACCACCTCAGATGTACGAGGTTTCGTGACAAGTTCGGCATCGAATTGCCTCCAATCATCTCAAGAATGTATGCCCGAGCATATCGTATTCTTTCTATTTCGGTCGAACCATTATTCGGCTCTGGGAATGTGTCTCGTACCCAACCCATCTCGATCCGACCTCCGTAAATGTTATCCGGAATAGCACCCAAAAGCTCGTAGCATACGACTGCCCAATCACTAGAAGTTGCGGACCCAGTGACTACGGACCCATCCACTGGCAATCCCAATTGCAAATGCACGTCTTCAAGAGTGATAGTACACTCTCCGCATGGAAGATGGAAAGTGTGCGTCTCGGGTATCCAACTCTCTATCAATGCACTGATTAACTTCGGGTCCAACTTGCACCCCCGACCTATCGTGGCCACGTACCAAAAACCCGCTTCCCGCAGGTAATTCTCGATCAACAGCGATGGCAGACCAGGCATATTGCGAATATAGCATTGCAACACCCGATCTACGGACTGTTTAAAAAATTATAAAATATAATATAATTAAAATTGCATAAACTTAAAAAATATTAAATAGTATTGAAAAATTAAAATTAAAATTAAAATTAAAATTAAAATTAAAACTTACCATTGTCATTTGATTGAAGGAAATGTGTTTATTGTCGAGACGAATTAATTCCCCGGCCATTACTCCTTCTTCGAATATTTTAAAATTTACTTTAAAAAAGGGTTTTTTTTGTAAATATTAAAGGACTATTCTGAAATTTGAGAGGAAGTTTCAAGGAATTTAAGAGAAATTTGAGAAGAATTTGAAAGAAAGTTGAGAGAAAAATGAATAAGGACTATGTTGTGGAAAAAATAAAAGGGTGGTGGGGTTTTATAGGCTTTTTTTTTTTTTTTTACTGTTGGGCCTCCAACGGTCAAAAAAAAATTTGACCGTTGCACCAGGAAAGCGCTCCCTCAAAAATAAAAGGGAGCGCTTTCCTGGTGCATCCCCCCAAAACGCGTCCACGTCAGCGCGTTTTGGGGGGAAATGGCCATTTTCCGTAAATAATTAAAATTTCAGCCCATTTCCATGATTTTTTTTATTTTTGGTATATTTTAGTAAATCCCCCAAAAAGTCAATTGGAAATTAAATTTTGAACTTGATGACCTATACAATGGCTCTTCTCAAGACATATTCTCAAAATGAATGTTTCCTATACATGCCATACTTAGTAAAATATCTTGGCTATACTAAAATAAGAGTTGATAGTGTGCTACGAGCTCCGACTCCAATGATCCACAAGTTAGCTTAGCGGGACTACATAGAAAGAAACAATTAAAGACGTAAGCACTTAGCTTAGTAAGTTTATATGTACAACACATATCAAATAAACTTGCTTCAAGTAAACCATTTAACATAACAATGGTATCATTATTTCAGCTATAAAGCTTACTTATTCATGATTCTTACATGTCTCATGATACTTACTATTCACATACTAGTAAGGTAAACAAGGTACCTGTATCACTTGATCACATGGATCAGTATACTTTAATAATAATAATCATGATCTTTACGTCTTCATTCGTAACATGAATAATACTCAATTTCATCTTGATAATAACTTAGCTTTCTTGCTGTTGCCTTTTAACTTACTCATTTGCCCGATGAATTCTTGCAAATAACCGAGGATACTAAATCTCTCTTCATGAACTTAATGCCAAAGCCATATCCTAGATACGGTCTTACATGGAATATCTTTTCTTGGATCAATGCCAAGCTTGAGTCCTTTGACCTACATGATATCTTGCTTAATAACTTAATCAATGCCAAGCTTGAGTCCTTGGACTTATATGATATCTTGCTTGATAAGTTTATAGTTTATAGTTTGATCAGTTATCTTTAAAATTTTTATTTAAGTCAATGAATTATTAAATCCTAATCTCTTTTCTCTAAAGTTAATAAAATTATTAAGGACATTGTTAAACAAACCTAAAATATAGTAATTTAGATTAAGTTAATTCATTAAAGAATAAAAAAACACCCAAACTATTTTTTAAAGTTAGGTAAAAATTACATAGATAATATTATATCATATTATATTATATAAACATTAATTTAACGGTCACATTAGTCATTCATTAAAGATTTAACAAGTCCATAATTAAATAAAAATTTTAAATAATGTATTGATTATTTTATAATTTTTAAAAATTAAGTGATAAAAATATAATTTTTTGAATAATTTAATAATTATTTTTTAATTTTTAAAATTGAATTTAGAATGTGGAATGATTATTAGAGTGACATGTTTTTGGTTTTGGGAAAGAATTTAGTTCAAAATGAAGCTGGTGGCAGATGACCGAACAACGACAGCGTTTGTGGTAGCAGTGTTGAAATAGCATGTTTTCTAGAAAGTACCTGAATTCTGAGTTAGAACAGTCCAACGGATATAAAGGTGGCAATGTTAAGAGTAGTTGGATGAGAATATATAATATGTTTTATAGTTTGAAGATGTATATAAAATCAAATGGCCAAGGCATACGCAATGACGATTGCGGAAGCTTCTTAAACAGAACTTTCCATACATCCTGCGTAACCGTGTAGCGTAAGGGATCACGGTCAAATTAATCCACCCTATTTTTTGGATAATTCCAGAACCCCAATATAACCACGCGCTTCTCTTTTTTTCCTTAATTTATTCAACATTATGCGTTTGACTACACTACCCTTCCTGCTTTTTCTTTTTCAAATATCCTTCATCCTCTATGCTATCAATGATAATAAAAAATTAAGATAAAAGGCAAGAAAAAGGCTAGATAATAACTTTTATATAAAAAAAATTATAAGTGGAGTTTAGTTTTTGGCATGTATTCTTAAGTTGCATTTTAAAAAAATAAATAATTTGTATATAAGTTATGAAAATTTTTATCTTCAAAACGGAATTGAAATTTTATTGTTTGTTTTATTTTATTTTTTTGTCACATGAAAAAATCTTAATCACTTTGAAGTTAAAATTTTGCACAAGTAATGTACTAAATAATTATATTTTAAAAATAAAAATAAATAAAACATTTGCTTATAAAATAAAAAAATGGCCCTATTTTAATTTACAAAACCTAGTATACTAAGAAAGCATTAAATAAAAAAGGAGGTTATTTTTGGCATTTCGGTTATCGATAATATAATAATACAAATCGATTAATCAGCTGGGTCCCATTCCTGGATACAGCCCAGTTTTCTTTGTTGGATAAACGCCTATAAAATAGGGACTTGAGTTCTCATCAAATTCAAAGCACTCCTTCCTCCGTATTCCCTAGCACTGATCAACAAAATAATTCCCAATCCTTGCCCTAAATTCAATCTATAAATTATTCTTAGAATTCTCAGCTGAAAACCGAACCCCCCCCCCTTTAATCTGTCAATACAGAAAGAACAAAAAAAAGAAAAAAAGAAAGAGCAAATGGAAGGGAACAACTCGTACGGCAATGGATCATCATGGGCAGACCAATGGGACTACAGCGATCCAGCGGCTTCCACCGCTGCTGCAAACAAGAAGAAAAGCAGCAGCGGTGGGGCAACCGCCAAGTACAAGCAGAAGGTCGGGGATGGGCTTGAGAAGACCAAAGCTGTGGCTTCAACTGGGATGAAGAAGGTCAAACAAGGAACCTCTTCGGGGCTTCAATGGATCAAAGAAAAGTATCATAAAACTACCCAAAAGCACTAGGATTATTAGACTATGTTTATGTTGCTTTTGGCTTTTCCGTAACTGCTTCTTATTTTATTGATTCATATATCCATAATGATTTATTCCTTTTTTTTTATGTAAAATTGCAAATTAAATCATAATAATTGATCTGTACTGCTTTGATGTAAAACTACGGTGTAATAAATGGATGTGAAGGCTAGAGGCAATGGCTTTTGAATGTGAGATGTGTATATGTATATGAAATCATAAAAAGATGCATGTTGGGCAGCCAGAGAGCTCAGAGTACGCGTATGGTATGGCTGATGACGGTTAAGGACAACCCAATTCTCTCTTATTATTTACATGTTTAATTTACTACTTCAATTATACAACTTTTTTACATTTTGGTGCTTAATATTTTTCTTTTAACGAGAACGGTTAACTGTTAGTCAAACTAAGTTAATTTTAAAACATTTTTACCTCAACTATGTTTTTGGTACACATTTTACATCTAAATGTTATATTGTTAAAAATTATTTTGAATATTTTTTCTTTTACATTATTTTTCTCTCTTTATTTTTTTATTTTAATTTTTCTTCTTTTATAATATCTTGTAATGTCAAAAATACTCAAAACTCACCTTTTTGAGATCGAGATGCTGTCGATTAATTTTGCTTTCAAACTTTGCCACCTATTAGCTTGACCTGACTAGATCGAAAAGTTCCTTCATCGTTCAAAACTAATGTTTTTAGAACTAGATTGGTTGGTTGAATAGGTTGGACTGGGAAGCCGGTTGAGATACCAGTTGAACTAATTGACCCGATATAACCCAGCTGAATCGAGCTAAAAAAATTAGTTTAATCGGTTTTCTTTATTTTTAAAATATTTTTATTTTTATGAATTTTCACTAATTTATTTGATCAAATTGGACAAACTAATCAAAATGGGAATTGATGACTTGATAGATTCAACTATATCACGCCCCAAAATATAGGGGCTTAATTGTAATGGATAAACAAGAAAATGTACAAGATTGAATGGTTAAGTGTTTAGTAACCTCCCTAAAGACATAAGTTTAAGCTACTTTTTGACCATTTCTTTTCTTTAAATTTTTAGCACCTTAAAATAAAAGTCACCTCAAGCCTGACGGTTAAAGCACTAGTATCCCCTCAAGTGACCCAAGTTTTAATCATCCAATCCCCCTTCCATTTTCTTTTTAATTTTGACACAACTGGGATATTTACCATGCTGCCCCCTAGGGTTTTTAAACCCTAGGTATTTAGCCATTTTTTCCTAATTAGACTTGGCATTTTGTTACATTTCAATTCCTATCAGAATTTTGTCATGTTTTTATTTTTTTTCTCTTTTTTCCTTTTTTTTTTCATTTTCTTTGCATTATATTTTTCATCTTTTTGTTGTCAATTATTTTGCTTACCCAAATAAAAAAATCATCATTAAATCATTCTTCTACAAGTTTAGTAATTTCCATCAATAACATCTCTATTCTTGCCAAGAAACGGTAAGTACACATCGTTTCTATGATTCGATTTAGTAACCCCGCCGTACAAATCTCCAAACTTTAATCTTTAATTCGATCAATCAATCTACTTGAAATCTTGATAAATCTTTAGCAAATCTCGCCAATCTTGACGTCAATTGTTAATTGTGTACATATGTCTGAAGGATCGAATTTAAGTGTGTCGGATCAGGTTTGATCGTAAGGAACATCAATCAGACCTCCGATGAAAGGTGTGTGATCTTTCCCAAGCGAATCAGTGCTTATCGTGTGTAAAATTAGGGCCACACGGTCTCCTACACAGGTGGACCACATGGCCACCACATAACCATGTGCCTCTCAAAACCCAAAGCTAGGTCTTGAACCATACGGCCACAACTCTTCTACACAGTCATCCCTCTCCTATAGGTTAATATTTGCATTTGCCACATGGCCATGTAACCCTTCACATAGCCTAAAGCTTTTCATAGGACCTAGCCATACAACTGTGTGACCTCGATTTTACAATTTTGTTTAGAAATTTATGATATGTTTAATTTAGTCCATCTATACACCTTGAATTGTTTTTAGAGTCTTTATTTGCTCAATTAAGTCCCTATTATTGTGTTATTCTAGAGTTGATGATTTAATGACTAAAGTTCTATGGCTATATTGCGTGAGAAGTGAATATTACATGCTATTGTCATTTTGAAATAGATAAACTATTAGTTTTAATAATGTTACCACCCAAATGAATACATGTTAAGCATGTTTACTACTAGTGTTGAATTGAATACATGTTAAGCATGTTTACTGCTAGTGTTGATTTGTTCTATTACGAAGCATGTCATACTGTATTGCATGCGGTGGGATGATATGTACGGAGGAAGGTGGCAATTTAGTAATCTGCAAATAATGTGATTCGTTCATGAACCAAGTGGCAGTTTATCTGCAATTATTTTCATCTAAAAATATTGGTGGTTTACCCACAATTTTTACAAACAAAGTGCCAGTTTATCTAAGAATCAACGGTGGTTTATCTACAACCTGATGTATAAAGTTGGATGAGTTCTAGGGAACTCATAGTGTGGTGTGTAGTGGAGTTGGGCAGGACTTTTTCTGATAAACTAAAATTGCATTGCCATTTATAAGCATGTGCATACAAAAATGTGAACTCTAATATATTATAGTGATGTTTTAATTTGAAAAAATCGATAATGTGAATTGTGAATTGCTATTCGAATGTGATTATTTTAAGTATTTTTATATTGTATATTATGTCTACAGTTCCGCGCTGATTTTCTTGTGATTGGATGCACACTGAGCTTCTTAAGCTCACCCTATTTGAATTTCTGTTTTTATAGATAACCCGCTAGATTAGGACACAGATACGACATCCGGAGGGCTCGGCTCGGTTAGTTTTACTTATTAAAAGTATTTTAGACTTTATATTATAATTTCTGCTATTCGAAATTGTATTGTTTTATTTGAACTATGGCATGAGACTTATGTCAGGGTTTTAATTTGCATGAATGATATCTAATTCGTATTTAGGATAATGAAACATGGAATTAGAATTAATTATGCATAGAATCATTCTAATTTTACTTATTTAAAATCCAATATGAATATCACTTTTCTACTATCAAATTATAAATAAATTTTGAGTAATAAATAAATTAAAAATTAACTAGTTTTTAAAAGTTGCCACCATTATAAGGAAATTGTTAACCTTAATCGATTTTTGCTAACTTGTGAGTTTTTATTAAAATAGGCTAAGTTTTCCTCTACAATAAACAAATTTTTAAAATTATTTTTTTATAAACTCCATTAACTTATTGCGCAATTTTGGTGGCTAATGTAATCTTTCAAATTCGGGCCTAACGTCTAGGCCGGGTTGAGGAAGTTACATTTGGTGGTATTAGATTACAAAACTCAAACTGCAGAAATTTGAATGAGTTTGCATGTTAAATCAGATCTAACTTGTTGGAAGTGCTGCCGTAATAGATTTGTAAAATAGTGATAGTGTAAGTTGATTTTTATCCGATTTCATAAGTGGATTTTCTTGGACTATATTAGCTGAAATTGGCGTGTGTTTTGGTGTATGTATCATTATTCTATGATCAGATCGAGATGAGATTTGATTAGGTCTGAAACTTAGGAGTGTGAAGGATTAGATCTAGTGCCATGGGACTTGCAAACAAGGTGTGTGTCTTAACTAAGTAACCATGTATGCTTGATATTCTCTAAGTAAATTGGCGTATTAACTATAACCATACGATGACATAAATTCCTATAGAGTAATGGTTTTATGGAATCTTTACCCTCTTCTAGAGTTGTTCGAAAGTAAGTGTCTCTAACTAAGATCTGTTAAATTGGCCAAAGTGGTGTATATTGTTGTTGTATGTAACACCCCTTACCCGTATTCTATGCCGGAACCGGGCAAGAGGCATTACTGGATTTATTCTACTTAATCACACAACTTTAGTCCCAACTTGACATATCTCTATCGCTATCACCATAGCCACATTAAGGACCTACGAGGCCTTAAACATCCATACGAGGGGTTTCAGAACCCAACTGGAAACTTTCGTGATTTTAAAAATTTTCATTTAAACAGGGGTCACACGCCCGTGTGAAATGGGACACGCTCGTGTGGGAAGGCCGTGTGGTCACACACGCCCATGTCCTTGCCCCGTGTGGGATTTATTTTCATTTCGAACTTACAGGGGTTTTTACACGGTCGGACACACGCCCGTGTGCTTGGCCCGTGTGCTCCACACAGCCTAGACACGCCCGTGTGTAAAAACCTGGGTATTTTGTTTATGACGTCAGCAACCTTATAAGGGTCACACGGCCTAGGCACATGCCGGTGTGGCTAGTATGTAGTCGACACTAACTTACAACACCAACATGTAGGGGACACACGGCCAAGTCACACACCCATGGGACTGACCATGTGTCACACACGGCCTAGACATACTCCCGTGTGCCTACCCGTGTGGACAGGAACCAAGCTCTTTTTATCCTCCTATCTCACACAATATGGATCCATTCAACATATCACCAAACAACTCATATTTTGCAATACAAACTTCCATGAATAACTCCATATTTTCTTATATACATAACAAAAAGAGCCAACAACTATGGCTGTATACACATGAGTTTCTCATCAAAGGGGCCAACACACATTTGGCCAAAATAACAAAACAATAAACCTAGTCTAGCCCCTATACATGCCATACTCAAAATCACTAAGTCTAGATATACCGAAATTAGCTGATAGTGTGGGCGATCTTTTGGTTATCTGCGTATCCCGGCTCGGCTCTTAAACTCTATAAAACAAGGGAAAAGAAAGGGGAGTAAGCTTTAAGCTTAGTAAGTTTACACGTAAACAAATAGCATTAGTATGTGCTAAACAATAAATAGCATTACATACTAAACAAGAACAATCCACATTCATACTCATGCTTACTCATTTCCTCCCTTACCACTTTTCGACCACATCACAAGCTTAGCACTCACATTCATTAACATACTTCCCTGCACTTAGCACCACAAAGTCACATGATACAATACATCATAATTTCTCCATAAGTCATTCATACTACCTATCGCTTGGTGGTTTCGCACTTAACCCACCATCAATCTCTAATAGGGTGGTATCGCATAAAGCCCACCAAAAGGATAGTTATGGTGGTATCGCACATAACCCACCAAATGATAAATAGAAGATGGTATCACACACAGCCCATCGTAGTTACGTAATAAGGTGGTATCGCACTTAGCCTACCGTTAAGTGTTATCGCACATTTACATATCTATTTCGTAATTCATACGATAATTATTCAATAACTTCCAAATTCAATCCACTTGAACCACACATGTTCTCAATCATGCCATGCACTAATTAACAACAATAATGTGTATATAAAAATGCATCGTTTACACATAAACTTACCTCAGTGCAAAACGCGTTAACTGGCGGTTTATTCCGTAACCTTGCCTTTTCCTCGGTCAAGGTTAATTCCGCGCTCTTCTTGATCTATAACAATAAAATTTGCCCATTTAACACATTTATGATCATAATACATCATAATCTATTTAGGAAAAAATGACCATTTTGCCCTTACACTTTGGCAAAATTATGATTTTGCCCCTAGGCTCGTAAATCATTTTTCAGCATATTTTCTCATTAATCAAGCCTAGATGATCATTTATTCCTCCTACAACTACTCACAAATTCATCTATTTCATATATTTATTACAAAATCACAACTTTTACAACTTGGTCTTATTTAGGTGTTTTTCATGACTACACCTTTCACCAAAGTTGTTTCTCATCTCCCTAACATTCGTTTTCTTCCATAAAACTCAGCTAACAACATAACCATTATCATAGCAAGTCCCTAGACTTCCAACCATATCAAAAATTAGTCCCATCATTAGCTACTTTAAGCTTTGGGGACTCCAAAAGTACAAAAATAATAAAAAATAATCATTAAATTGACTTACTAGCAAGGATGAAATGTAGCTGAAATTTTGAACTTCAAAAACCCCTATTCTCTCTTTAAAAATCCTGAAACCACTGTTCCGACTAGCCCCAAAATCGGGCTGTTACATTGTATGCCTTGTTTTGAATTGCATGTTTTGGTGATATTAAAGTATGATATGATTATTATTATTCTGATCACATGTCAATACATGTTATTGTCACTTTTCTGCAACTGTTACTGATAGCATGTTAAATCATGTTCACTGTATCTAATAAATCTAAATGCATGTTGAAAATATCCCCACTGTTTTTGATAAATCTGATCACATGTTAAAATCATGACTATTGTACTAATTATGTTACTGTCACTATATGTCATATTGCATTGCATTGAGGTTGTGACGTTTATGAAAGGGGGAAGTTCTAGCAATATAACTGCAACTCTGGTGGTTTAACCACATATATATGGCAGCTTGACTGCAAATACTGGTGGTTTGTCCACATATTTATGGCAATATATCTGCATATCTAGTGTGTTGAGTATGACTCATATTTTAGTCAAACTTTGATTAGCCTAGATTATTTTATTATTATTTGACCTAGGAATTTAGCCTATAAATAAGCTCTTTTACAATATTAGAAAATACACCCATTTAAAGATTAGAACTCATAACATTTTTGGAGAATTTTGTATTTACGTTTTGAGGGTTCTTTGTTTTTGGGTTTCTGGGTTTAATTTTTATATCCATCTTTTGTACTCTTTATTCTTTTGCCATTATAGTAAAATTATCTTTACCTGTGGTTTTTTATTCTTTTTAGAGGGGGTTTTCCACGTTAAATTTGTGTGTTTAATTTTTCAATTTCTTCTGCTATTTTTTTACTTGTTTGCTGCTTAATCGAGTCGATCCCCAATAATTGGTATCAAAGCTAGTTCAATTTTCGTAGATCAACCCATTTAGAGATGGCAGCAACAAGGTTTGACATTCAGAAGTTTGAAGGTGCCACAAATTTCAATCTGTGGCAAGTTCGGATTATGGTAATTCTAGTTCAGCCTGGCTTGAAAAAAGTCGTTACCGGGAAAAAGCCTGAGAATCTAAATCAAATGGAATGGGAAGATCTTAATGAAAATGCCTTGTCAGCAATCTAGTTGTGCCTCGTGAATAGGGTATTACAGGAGGTATTGATGGAGAAAACCTCATCCGCCTTATGGAAAAGGGAGACACTAGTTTATGACAGAGACAAACTCTCGTTCGAGGATGTGAAGGGTCATTTGTTGAGTAAAGACAAACTCAACAATGAGTTTGGTTAGGATAGTAAGGAAGATAGACAAGCTTCCATTTTGGCAGCATTGAAGAAGCAAGACAAAAGGTGTCTCTATTGTAAGAAGTTAGGTCATGTCAAAGCAGATTATTATAAACTGCAAAATAAAAGGGCTGTTGAGAGTAACGAGGAAGATGTAGCTGGTGCTAATTTGGCCAACGAAAGCGGTGATGATTTCTTATTAGTTTGAACGAGCGATAGCTCCAAGCTTGCGTCCGAGTGGATCCTAGATTCGAAATGTTCTTCCTACATTTGTCCTAATAGAGAATGGTTCTCCACATACAGCTCGGTTAAAGGTGGAGTTGTGTACATGGGAAACGATTCATCCAATAAGGTAATCAGTAGTAATTTTTTTAAAATTAGGATGCATGATAGGACGATGAGCACACTCTCAAATGTCAGGTATGTACCTGATTTACGAAGGAATCTCATCTCCTTGAGTATTTTAGACTCGAAAGGTTGCAGGATCAACATCGAGTCTAGCAGCATTAAGGTGTCTTGATGGGCTCTCATTTGTTAAAAGGTAAAAGGACCGGCACTCTTTATATTATGGAAGGTTCTATAGTGACCGGTGAAACCGGACGTCCCGCGTTCGTTATGGAGTCAAAGTCAATTTTTTGGAGCGGAGGCAACTTGATGATAGGAGGTAAAAAGGTATGACTGTTTCGTTGAAGAGAGGTTCTCTTTTGGAGGCAGATTTTGAAAAGTTAGGGCACTATGTTCGTGAAAATCAGACCCGAGTTAGTTTTGATTTGGTAGTGCACAAGTTGAAGGCTAGAAGTCTTCCAGCTTCTAAGCATAGATTCGACTCAGTTAATTCCCTGCATAGTTCAAGATAGTTTCGTGGTGGACTTTGGCAAATATGGCATCGTGAAAATACAAGTAAATGTGGAGCTTTGTTAAGTATGACTCATATTTCAATCAAATTTGAAAGATAATCTCACAATTAAAACTCTATTTATTTGTTTCAATCGAACTCTGATTAGTCTAGATTATTTTATTATTATTTGACTTATGAATTTAGCTTATTAATAGGCTCTTTTACAACTTAAAAAAATACAACCATTAAAATATTAGAACTCATAACACTTTTGAAGAATTTGTGTTTACATTTTGAAGGTTCTTTGTTTTCGGGTTTTGAGGTTTAGTTTTTATTTCCATCTTTTGTGCTCTTTGTTCTTTTTCTATTATAATAAAATTATCTTTCCCATAGTTTTTTATCCTCTTTAAAGGAGTTTTTCCACATTAAATTTATGTGTTTAATTTCTCAATTTATTCTGCTATTTTTTTACTTGGTCATTTCCTAATTGAGTTGATTAACAATTTGATGGGTGTGGAAACCAACAAAAATAATTTCCTACACAAATATAAAACTTCGTATATATTAGTGAGCAGGGTCGGATCCAAAGAGACCGATGATAATTTTATTCCTTTAGTGAAAACAAATAAAATAAAAATAAGAGAGGGGGATTTTAAAATTAAAGATTAAAGCTAAAATTAAAATTAAAATTAAAACTACAAAATATAAATCAAAAAATAAAATTTTAAAAAGAATCAATATATTGAAAGCCTAATCAAAGGTAAAATCTCAGTTTTGATTAGTGGGTTTCATCATCAATGCAAAGATAAATTTCAATATTCTATGATAAATTGGTTATAGATATTGACGAATGCCTAGCAACCAATCTCTTACATTCTCAATAATTAAGACAAATGTTATTAATTATTTCCCTTATTGATAAAGAATCCTATAACGAATGCCTAGGATTCAATTTATTAATAGCATTAAGAATGAAGAGACTCAATTCTAGCCAACAAACATACAAATAGAGTTTATTTAGAGTAGATTACATATCTACATAACATGAATTACATATATAGCTTATTGACAAGAATAGGGTAATCTCTTCAATTTTATTGATAGACCTCTAGGGTATATATATTTATACAATAATAGTTACATAGGAACCAAATTGCTAAAAGATAATATCTCATAATAATATTCTATAATAACTGTAACACCCCTAACCCCTATCTGTCGCCGGAATAGGGTTACGAGGTATTACCGATCACTCACTTCATAACATATACATATCTAATACATTTAGACATTCAAATACATATGTTATTCAAACACAGTCATATTGTCCCTTACGAGGCTCTATGAGGCCTAAAAACATGCTTAGAAATGGTTAGGGACTAACCTGAACATATACAAAAATTTCTGGAACTTAGAATAATTTTCACATTTTCAAATGTCACACGCCCGTGTTGACTGGCACACGGCCTCCAAACACGTCCGTGTCACAGATTGTGTGGAAACAAGGCATATATACTGACTTGGTCACACAGCAAGTCACAAGCCCGTGTGTCCAGGCCGTGTGCCTATTCGAAATGGCCACACACGCCCATGTACCAAGACTGTGTGCCACACATGGCCACCAGACACGCCCGTGTGTCTAGGCCGTATAACTCATTGACTTATTTTATTAAAGCAGCCGGGGTCACACGGTTGAGTCACACGCCCGTGTGCTCAGGCCGTGTGGCACGAAATTAGGCTTGGTTTAAGCCATATTTCTCACCTTCCTCATGCATACCTAAACCATATCATTTTATACCATTTCAATACCATTTGATTAACCAAGAACATCCCAAATACACACGCTATAATCATCAATATAACCTATTTCAATTGTACAATATTTTCCAATTCTAACATCAATCCATACCTAAAAAATGAACCAATTCATGAACTCAATTTCATGCATTTCTTAAGCAAATACTCATCATCTACCAAATGATCATATGAATAACTTAAACCATTATTAAAATGGCCATATACACTTAGATCATATCAAGCCAATCTCATAACAATTCTAAGCTATTTAGCCAATATCAAGTTTATCAAAATATACTAAATTCCACAACCACATTCATAATCAACCATCTCAAATGACCAAATACATTCCAACCATAATATCAAATACCGTAGCCTATACATGCCATATAACCAAGTCATAAAGGGTATGAATATCGAAATCATTAGCCAGATAGTGTGATGCGATCTTCACTGACTTCCAACCCGAGCGAACATCTGAATCACTATAAAACATATAAAAACAATACAAAGTAAGCTATAAAGCTTAGTAAGTTCGTATCTTAATAAACTTAACATAACAAATAATTTCAATTCAATGTCATAAGCATAATATGCTATCTCACATGCCAAAACACAACTTATCTCAAGTTTATAACATGATTTCATATCAAATCATCACCATTAGATAATATAATTACTTACTTACTAACTTTAGCTTTCACAGGTTTATTCAATTCGATTCTAATATAACATTCAATTCTCACTTTCATATAACCAAATGAGCATATTTTGGGAAATAAAATATTTAATCACATATCTTTCTCGTATGAATCACTTATCATCACTTATATAGTATCTGACAATTTCACATATTCACATTTCATTTGCATATACAACACATAACAATCTTTGCACATATATACTTACCTTTCATTATCAAATATTGTATACATTTCAACGTACTTGAATCGGAATGTCATTCACTTAATCACTTATTTCTTGGAACGCCCGTTGAACCGTTCGGAATCAGCAGGATACTCGGATAACTCGAAAAGCTCGTACAACACCAACATCCCAGACATGGCTTACATGTAATCAAATATTGATGCCACTGTTCCAGATAGGGTCTTACATGAAATCATATACGATGCCGATGTCCCAGACATGGTCTTACACGTAAATCTCAAATCGATGCCAACGTCCCAGACGTGGTCTTACACGATAACACATATCGGAATCCTATGTCATGACATATGTATCCTAACTATTCCTATGGTTCGTACGGGGCTTTCAGATGTCATCACATTGTCGATGCTTTCTCGTATTCATATAATCTGCTTCTCGAACAATTCAATATCATAATAATATATAACTTTTTCAATATATATATATTTACATTACCATTCGGCATTAAATTCAATCACACAAATAATATGCATTTATAACATGATTCCATAACGTATATTAAAATACGAACTTACCTCGCTCGTAGTAACCACAAATTAAGTCAACTAATCTGATACCTCGATCTAGATCCGAATTCCACTTTTGCCAATCTAATTAATATCAAAATTAACTTATTTAATAATTAATTCATTCAATTAAACACAATTTACACATTTTGACAAAATTACATTTTTGCCCCTATTATTCCATATTTTTTTGCAATTTAGTCCTTATCACATAAAATTTCATGAAATTAAACACAAACCCAATCTTGCCGAATTTTCCATATATTACTCTCAACCCATATTTCAATTTATCACATTTCAACCCCTCAATTTATACTTTTCACAATTTAATCCTTATTTGACATTTTTACCAAAAATCACTTAACAAAACATATTAATCTATCAACAATGTAACGACCCGAATTTGGGCCTAGTAGAATTGGGCCCAATGGGCCTTAGGCATAGGAGTGTTTAAAATTTTTGAGAATAAGAGAACGATATTATTTCAAGTTGGACTTATTAGGAAGGTGATTTTGGAAATTTACGGGGTTCTAGGAAGTTACGGGGTCAAGTTGGGCCTTAGTAAAATTTTTGTGTTTAAGCACTTTAAGGAGAGAAGGTAAGTGACATCAAGGCTTAAGGAAATAAGTGTGCATTTTGCTAGCACAAGTGAAGCTAGTGGCGGAGTGGTGTGGCGTTACATGTATGGGCTTGAGGGGTGGAGTTCGAATCCCACCTAGTGCAAATTTTGATTATTTTTTTTGTGCTATTCATCCATAGTATCGGCCAAGGCTCCAATTATGGTAAGGAAGACTTTTTCTTTTAGGAAAGATGGCTAAGGAAATAAGGAAAGGATGAGTGGAAGGAAAGAAAAAAAAAACAAAAGGAAAGAGTAGGGAATATGTTGGCTTAAAGGGTGGAAGATGTTTTAGAAAGAATTTTGGGTCAACATTTTCCCTTTAGCCAAAAGTGTTGTACGGTTTTGTTAGGGAGAGGGAGGAGCCGAATTTTTCATACCTTTTTGCAAGTTTTGTGCATGAGAGGTATTTTTTTCACCTTCGATCATTTTGTGTCTTTTTTCCAAATTCTTCTCTCTTGTTTTGACCGAAACCTCAATGCATTTTGGCCATTCTCTCTTTGATAGCCGAAACACCTAGCCTAATTGTTCATCTTACTTCTTTGTTTTGCCGCAACACTCAACCCACTATTGTTCATTTTTCTTTTGTTAGCCGAAACTAACAAAGCACTCCTCCTTCACCTTTTCTTTTCTTTTGATCATTTCATCAACCCTTTTTTCTATTCCAAAGCCGAATATCGATTATCTTCTCCATCTTGCAAGTTGAACATTTCTTTCTTGATTAAAACGGGTATGTGGCACTATGCTAATCTTTTCATTCTCTATTCTCCCTAGCCGAATGAGTGTTCCCCATCATTCGGTTGTTTCATCTTGTTTCTAAAACCAAAATGATGTTCTCCCATACTCCCTCATATTTTGATAATCTTCTATTTGTAGTATTCTAGTGGATTGGCCGAATACCACATCATTGCCTATTCATCTCAAGTCATAAGCCAATTGGTGGAAATCAGTTTTATAATCATTAAGGTAAGGGGTTCCTTCTTGGATTCTTCGTTATATTTCTACTCGGCTATGATGCAATTGGATCGAAATTTCGACTAATCGATTATGTTTTTAGGGACGAAATCACTCGATATTCTCTACTTGCTAACCCTTCGAAAATAGTGGTAAGCCGAACCTTTTCCTTAGACAATTGATATATATATATATATAGTAATATCGTTTTGATTAAGACTTTTTCCAATAGAGGCAAGTGGAACCGAGTTGAAAGGAAAAGCGATTGGAGAACACAAAAGGAGCGGATTTGCGATTCCTACTCCTAAGTTCAAACGAAGGGCGGTATCGGCGATTCGAGATTTTCCACTGGGTTGTGGACCATCATCCGGTGAGAATCGACAAATCGTGGTCCTTCACAATTTCGAGAGTGCCGACGATCAAGACAGTTTAATCCTTACCGTAATCAGGTGTGTAATCTCACACTGTTATCCCGTAGATTTTAAGATTCGATATCATATTGGAAATGGATCGTTATTATTTTTATGATTAAAATCGTAATATGGCATAAATCAGGAAATTGGCTTAAATTACATTATTTCGATAGACTTGTCAAAATCGGTATTAAAACTGTGAGATTTACGAAAATGCCCCTATGGGCCGAATTACGAAAATGCCCTATGGGCCGAATTACGAAAATGCCCTATGGGCCGAATTACGAAAATGCCCCTATGGGTCGAATTGTTAGAATGCCTTAGTGGGCCGAATTACAAAGTTCTATAATTGGCAGATTTACCGTAATAGAATATTGGAGTAATGATTTTTGTACATATATGTGGATATTATGTTTAATTATGTATGTTGCATGTTACATATTGCATGAGTTGGGAATAAAATGTTGAAGAGAAGTGTAACCTGGTGGCATTGCCACAAAAATGTATTATGATGTGTACTTATGATTTCGGTGGCTTGGCCACAACAAAAATATTATAAATGGCAAATTTGCCTGCGAATATTATAAATGGCAACTTGCCTGCGAATTGGTGTGATTGGCGGGGTGGGTTGACTTGATCCCCATAGGTGTGATTGGCTGGTACAGGGGTGTGATTGGACGATGGGTTGGGTTGCATACATTGCACTTATAGATATTCTGTTATGTAAATGGGCTTCGGTCCAAGATTATGCTATATGGGCTCAGGCCCAAGTTATTGTTAAATGGATTCAGGCCCTGTGGATGACGGTAAGGGGGTTATACACTAAGTTCTAGTAACTCACCCCTTTTTCCTTAACCCTTGTAGGTAATGCTCAGTGACGTGGGACTTGGGCCATGGATGACTCGGTGGAGGCCGTACTTCAGAAATGGTTTTTATGAACTTTAGATTTCTATTTCCCTTTAATTTATTTTTACTATTTTGGGTTTTTATGTTGTAATAAGGCTTTTGGAATATTTTATTTTTGCTTTATGTTTGACGTACTTATTATCTTGCTTAAATTGTTTTAAATGAGGATTTTTCTAAAAACTTAAATAAAAGTTTTCCAAAATAGATTAACATATGGATTTCATAACAAACTTTTACAAATATTTTAACTCGAAAATTTTCTCTCGAATCATCAACAATATTTTTAAAAGTCATGGTTTATAAGATCTCTAGTTCAAATTATCGATTTATCAATCAATCTTCGAGGTTAGTAGTATTTTATGAAATGTTTCAAATCAAACTTGTTTTTCTTGATTATAACAATTCAATACCTATTTTAGTACGAATAAAAAGGATTTAACATGTTTTTCTCATGTGACATGTCAGATCCGGTCATAACGCATGGACCTGGTTTGGGGTGTTACAAACAATTATTCATTTTCCATCATCAACACTCAAAAACATCAAGCTATCATCAATGGAAACTCGCAAATTCATCAACAAATTCAGAAATTAGGGTACGGTCTAGCTAGAACACGAAGCAACGATCACAAAAACATAAAAATCATAAAAAACCGAGCTCGAATCATACCTCAATTAAAAACAACAAGGGCCGAACCCTATAATGCTTCCATGGCTGTTTATTTTATCTATATTCGGTGGAAGATGAAGGAAAATAATATGATTTTGACTTTTAGTTTATTTATTATTAACTCATATTACCTATTTACCTTTTGACCCTTTAAAAACATTAATAATTACACCAAATGCCACTCCACTAACATCCACTATCTCATAAATGGACTATTTGCCACATAAGGACCTTCACTTTTAAGCTCTATATCTATTTAACACCTTTAGCTTATAGAACCCAACTTTTACGCTTTACGAGATTTAGTCCTTTTTACCGAATTAACCACTTAAACAATAAAATTTCTTTACGAAAATTTCACACAACTCTAGTATCATGCTGTAAATATTAAAATAGTAATAAAATAAATTTTTCAATGTCAGATTGTGGTCCCGAAACCACTGTTCTGATTAACCCTAAAAACGGGCTGTTACAAAATCTCCTTAGGGATAAATTGCTAAGAGATAATATCTCATAATATCCTATTAGGAATCAAATTGCTAAAATATAATATCTCATAATAATATCAGCACACCCTCTCAAGTTGGAGCATGCAGATCATAAATGCCCAACTTGTAGAGAAGATATTCAAATTGTGGCTTACCAAGCGCCTTTGTAAAAATGTCAGCAAACTGAATGGAGGTCGAAACATAAGAAGGTGCAATCAACTCATCCTAGACTACATCCCTAGCAAAGTGACAATCCACTTCAATATGTTCAGTAAGCTCGTGAAATACGAGATTTTGTGCAATATGAAGCGTAGATTGACTTTCACAAAATAAAGGAATTGCTTTAGGATTATGAACACCTAAGCTCAATAACAAGGCCTTCAGCCACTTGAGCTCACAAGTGACGAAAGCCATAAACCTATACTCAGCCTTAGCAGAAGAACCTGAAACAATATGTTGCTTCTTAGTTTTCCAGGAAATAGAAGATTGTCCCAGAAAGACAAGCCAACCAGTAAGCAAACACCAAGTTAACGGACAAGCAACCCAATCCGAATCAGACCACCCTTTCATGGATAAATAACTATCAAATCTCAAAAGAATCCCTTGGCTAGGAGAGCCTTTCAAGTACTAGACAACGTGCAGAGCCGTGTCCCAATGCTCCAACCTCAGCTCATGCATAAAATGGAATAAGACATGAACTAAGTATGTCAAATCAGGTCTAATCACTTCAAAATAAACCAAACGACCCATTAATCATCTGTACGGCTCAAGATTAGACAAAACTATCTATGTAGCATGTGTTAATTTACGACTTTGCTATATTGGCAGTCCTGCGGGCTTTGCTCCCAAAAGACCTCCCTCCGAAATAATATCAAATGCATATTTCTTTTGACAAAGAAATTACCCCCAAAGAGCTACGAGCTATCTCTATCCCCAAAAAACATTTCAAAAAACCAAGATCCTTCATATGGAAGCAAGAATTGAGACACCCCTTAAAAGTTTTCAAAGCAGCAGAATTATTCCCAAAAATAAGTAAATAATCAACATAAACCATCACATTAATGTGTACAAAGTGTATGTAAAGAGAGAATAATCATAATATGATTGAAGAAATCCATACCCTTTTAGTTCAATAACAAGCTTCGCAAACCAACACCGAGGAGCCTATTTTAATCCATACAAAAACTTGCACAAACGAAAAAGCATTCTAGGCTTATCAAGAGCAAAACCTGGAGAAAGCTTCATGTAAACCTCTTCATCAAGATCACCATGCAAGAAGGAATTATAGACATCCATTTTATGTAACTCTCAATTTTTCAAAGCTGCAATAGCTGAGAATGCCCGAACAGTCACCATTTTTGCCATAGATGCGAAAGTTTCATTATAATCTGTAACATCCCTAACCTGAATCTGTCGCCGAAACAAGGTTACAGAGCATTACTAGAATTTACAGATTAAATAACAGGCATTTCATATCATCAAGCACTCATATCAGAAACTAATCCAAATTAATCATATTGTCCCTTATGTGAGCCCTCAAGGATAAAATATATATTAGAAATAAGTCAAGACTAAATCGGGTACTCAAAGAATTTTTTAGAAAATATTAAAATTTTTCAAAGGTGCAAGGGTCATACGCCTTTATGGCCGTGTGGGCATTTGAAATAGGGACACACGGCTGTGTCCCAGCCCATGTCCAAACTTGTGAGCTTACTTACTTGGGTCACACGGCCAAGCCACACGCCCGTGTGCTAGGCCATGTAAGCATACTGACTTGTATTAATAAGATGCAGGGGTCACACAGCCAAGCCACACGCCCGTGTGCTAAGCTGTGTGAGCATTCTGCTTTACACTAAATAAAAGATATAGGGGACACGACCGTGTCACTTGGCCATGTGTCACACACGGTTGAGACATACGCCCTTGTCTCTGTCCGTATGGACGAAATAGGCCATTTTTCTAGCCATATTTCTCACCCAATTTGTCTCAACCTACATCAACACTGTTGAACATCATCAAGCCATATAAAACTACTTTAAACAAGCCAAAATCAAGTCTTATACATAACATATTATCACATATATCCAAGAATCCATACTTACTAAATTAGCCAAATTCACATATAAGCATATTTATACCTAATATACCAATCCAATCCAACCATCAATATGCTTATGAATTATCTATCATTCAACCATGCCAAACACACATTAAACATGATAATGCCACATATATATGCATCAAATTCAAGCCATTCAAATGACTAATCACAACAAAACAATTGTATGCCATCATTGGCCAAATGAACCTATATATGCCATTATAACCAAAATTAATTTACTATATATACCGAAATGGGTTGATGGGTAGTATGATGTAGCTCCAACCATCTTCCAACCTTAACGAGCTTCTAAGTTACTATAAAACAGGGGAAATAAAACAGAGTAAGCATTAAAACTTAGTAAGTTCATATAACATGGAATTTAACTTACCACTTATTCACATTTGTCCCGATAGAGAATGGTCTCCACATACAGTTCGATTGAAGGTGGAGTTGTGCACATGTGAAACCATTCATCCAGTAAGGTATGACACTTTCAAATGTCAGGTATGACATGATTTACGAAAGAATCTCATCTCTTTAAGTATTTTAGACTCGAAAGGTTGTAGAATCAACATCGAGTCTAGCAGCATTAAGGTGTCTCGAGGAGCTCTCGTTTGTTAAAAGGTAAAAGGACAGATAGTTTTTATATTATGGAACGTTCTACAGTGATCGATGAAACCGGACGTTCCTCGTTTGTTATAGAGTCAAAGTCAACTTGTTTGGAGCCAAGACAACTTAATGATAGGAGGGAAAAAGGTATGACCGTTTCGTTGAAGAGAGGTTCTCTTTTGGGTGTAGGTTTTGAAAAGTTAGGGCACTATGTTCGGGAAAATCAGACCCGAGTTAGTTTTGATTTGGCAGTCCACAAGTTGAAAGCTAGAAGTCTTCCAGCTTCTAAGCATAAATTCGACTCAGTTAATTCCTTGCATAATTCAAGATAGTTTCATGGTGGACTTTGGCAAATATGGCATCGTGAAAATACAAGTAAATGTGGAGATTTGTTGAGTATGACTCATATTTCAATCAAATTTGAAAGATAATCTCACAATTAAAACTCTATTTATTTGTTTCAGCCGAACTCTGATTAGTCTAGATTATTTTATTATTATTTGACTTATGAATTTAGCTTATTAATAGGCTCTTTTACAACTTAAAAAAATACAACCATTAAAATATTAGAACTCATAACACTTTTGAAGAATTTGTGTTTACATTTTGAAGGTTCTTTATTTTCGGGTTTCGAGGTTTAGTTTTTATTTCCATCTTTTGTGCTCTTTGTTCTTTTTCTATTATAATAAAATTATCTTTCCCATAGTTTTTTTATCCTCTTTAAAGGAGTTTTTCCACATTAAATCTATGTGTTTAATTTCTCAATTTATTACGCTATTTTTTTACTTGTTCATTTCTTAATTGAGTTTATTAACAATTTGATGGGTGTGGAAACCAACAAAAAAAATTTCGTACAAAAAAAAATATAAAATTTTGTATATATTAGTGAGCAGGGTCAGATCCAAAGAGACCGATGATGATAATTTTATTCCTTTAGTGAAAACAAATAAAATTGTAACACCCCAAAACCCGGCCCATGCGTTATGGCCGGATCTGACATGTCACATGAGAAAAATATATTTAAGTCCTTTTCATTCGTACGTAAATAGATATTGATTTGTTAAAATCAAGAAAAACAATTTTGATTTAAAATTGTTTGACAAAATATTACTAAATTCGAAGATTGATTAATAAATCGATAAATTTGGACTAATGATTTCACAAACCGTGTCTTTTGAAAAATATTGATGAAAATTTGAGAGAAAATTTCCGAGTTAAAAATATTTATATAAGTTTATTATAAAAACCATTTGTGTTCCCATTTTAGAAAATATTTATTTAAGTTTTTAGAAAAAATCTCATTTAAAGTAATTTGAGCAAAATATAAGTACTTCAAATATAAAGCAAAATAAACTAATCCAGAGGCCTTATTACACCATTTAACTCAAAATAGTAAAGTAATAAAGTGAACGAAATAGCAATCTAAAGTCCAAATAAAACCATTTCTAAAGTATGGCCCCCACCAGGTCATCCATGGCCTAAGTCCACGTCACTGAACATTACCTGCAAGGGTTAAGGAAACGGGGTGAGTTACTAGAACTCAGTGTATAATCCCCTTACCGTCGTCCCCCTGGGCCTAGACCCATTTAGCAATATTTTGGGCCTAAGCCCCTTTTACATAATAATGTATCAAATAAATCAAATGAATGTAATGCAACCCAACCCAACCTAATAATCCATCTGCTACACATCACCCGTACCATCTCATCACACCTGTGGGGATCAAGTCAACCCACCCCGCCAAACACACCAATCGCAGGCATTTTGCCATTTATAACATATTTTGATTGTTGCCAAGCCACCAGAATCACAGTGAATCATATTAACAAACATTTTTGTGGCAGTGCCACCGGAATCACTTCTCTTCAACATTTTCCCATCCCATGCAAAATTATGTAAATGCAACATATGTAGTAAATCATGATATTTACAAATATAAACAACGATCATTAATTCAGAGATTCATTACAAAAATTCGGCCCATTAGGGGCATTTTCATAATTCTCATAGTGTTAATACCGATTTTGACAAATTTATCAAAATAGTGTAATTTAGGCCAATTTCCCGGTTTACGCCATATTACAATTTTAATCATAACGATTTATTGCCAATATGATATCGAATCTTAAAACCCACGGAAAAACGGTGTGAGATTACACACCTGATTACGGTAAGTACTAGGCCTTCTTGATCGTCGACACCTAAGATATCATAACACTTGATTAATCGACATACATGATTTTATTAATCAAACTCTAAAATAAACGCTCTAAAGTGTTTACCCTTAGAATCGTGAACGACCACGATTTGTTGATTCTCCCCGGATGATGGTCCACAACCCGGTGGAAAATCCCAAACCGCCGATACTGCCCTTCGTTTGAATTTAGAAGTAGGGATTGCTAATCCGCTCCTTTTGTGATCTCCAAACGCTTTCCCTTTCGATTCGATATCGCTTTCCTCCATTGAATAAAATCTTAGTCAAAACGATATTACGTTGATATGAAATGATTGACTAAGGAAAAAGGGTCGGCTTACCACTAGAATCATATGATCGACAAGTGGATAGATCGAGCGATTAAGTCCCTAAAAATATAATCGATTAGTCACAACCACTATTATCCCGATAACAACTTAAACGAATAAAGAACAATTTCAAATAATCCATGAAGAACTCCTTACCTTATCGATATTGGATCCAATTTCCACCTTTTGACTTAGGGATAAAATGATACACGACCACCCACTTAGAACACTACGAAAAAGAGGGTGATTATGATATGAAGGAGTGGAAGATAACACCATTTCAGTTAAGATCAAGATTTACAACTGAATAGTGATAAATACCTATTCGGCTAGAAAAAAAAGAATATGAACATAGAAAAGAATTCACTTACCGATTTAATCGAAGAAAAGAGTGTCAACCCAAATGAGAAAGAAATTATGAAGGAGTGATTGTGGATTGAGAGGTTCGGCTATGGAGGAAAATGAACAAGAATAGTTTCAGTTATGAGAGTATAGATTAGAGAAGAAGAAAGAAGGGTTGAAGAATTTTGTGAAAAAGAAAAGAAAGGTGGAGAAGGAGTGCTTAACTAGTTTCGGTTTTCAAGAGAAGATGAGTGAAAAATAATTTGGTCTCAATGGTTTGGTACTTTCGGCAAACAAGAAAGAAATGAAGAAAAAAAAATGCTCACCAATGGCTTGAAGTTTTGGCAAAGAGAAGAAGAGGTTTGGAGAAAAATGACACAAAATAATGCTAAAAGGAATTCTGGCCTAACAAGCACCAAAATTTCTACCAAAGAGCAAAAGAAATTCGGCTACCCTCTCCCTATACAAAAATCGTGCATACCTTGACAATAAGGTCAAAAATTGGCCAACAAAACTTTCCAAAACATCACCCCTGAAAAAGGCCAACATGTTCCCTTATCTTGCCTTTTTCTTTTGATTTCTTTCCCTACCCTCATCCTTTCCTTATTTCCTTAGCCATCTTGCCAAAATTAAAAAGTCCACCTTGCCTTATATAGCATCTTGGCCGACACTTAGGGAAAGAACACAAAAAAAAGTCAAAATTTTGCACTTGATGGGATTTGAACCCCATCCCTTAAAGTCCTTCATGTGGCGCCATATCCCCTTTACCATATGCTCATTTATGCTAGCAAATTACTCACCTATTTCCATAAGCCTTGATGCCATTTACTATCATTCCTTAATAGGCTTAAACACAAAATTTTTACTAGGGCCCAAATAAACCCCGAGCCTTCTCAGAACCCCTAAACATACACAATTAATATCTTTAGCTAGCTTAACGCAAGATATAATGCAACACATAAAATTCTAAATTTTAGGATGTTACAATTCTACCCCCTTAAAAAAAAATTCGTCCTCGAAATTTACCTGATGAAAAGAGGTGAGGATATTGCTGCCGAATCACGTCCTTAGGATCCCATGTAGCTTCCTCCGATCTGTGATTAAGCCATAATACTTTGGCTAACGGCATCGACTTCCTTCTCAGCACCATAACGTCCCGATCTAAAATTTGCGCTGGCTCCTCTTCAAAAGACAAGTTAGGTCTTATCTCAACTTCCTCTACCGGTACTATATGAGACGGATCCGATCGATAACGCCTTAACATTGAGACATGAAATACACTATGTATCTGACTCAACTCCGGAGGTAACTCAAGCTGATAAGCCACTGGCCCAACATGCTTCAATACACGGTATGGTCCGATGAACCTAGGGCTCAACTTGCCCTTCCGTCCAAATCTAAAGATCTTCTTCCAAGGTGAGACCTTTAGAAAGACCTGATCTCTCACCGCAAACTCAATATCCTTACACTTCAAATCCGCGTACGATTTTTGTCTATCCAAAGCTTCCTTTAACCGGGCCTGAATTTCCTTTACTTTTTTCTTCGTCTCTGATATCAGCTCAGGACCTAATAACTGTCGCTCCCCCAGCTCAGTCCAACAAGTAGGAGTACGACACCTACGACCATACAACGCCTCGTAGGGTGCCATCTGGATGCTGGATTGATAGCTGTTGTTGTATGCAAACTCTGCCAACGGTAGGAAATCCTCCCAACTACCCCTGAAGTCGATCACACAGCCCCTTAACATGTCTTCCAGAATTTGGATTACTCTTTCCGACTGACCATCTGTCTGAGGATGAAATGCCATGCTGAAATTTAACATTGTTCCCAAAGCTTCATGTAAAGCTTTCCAAAATCGTGATGTAAACCTAAGGTCCCTGTCCGATATAATAGACACTGGTACCCCATGTAACCTCACGATCTCTGCTACATACAACTTGGCCAACTTCTGCAATGAGTAATCCGTACGAACAGGTATGAAATGAGCAGTCTTTGTCAACCGATCCACTATTACCCAAACAAAATCTTTCTTAGTAGGCGATAAAGGTAACCCACTAACAAAGTCCATCATTATCCTTTCCCATTTCCATAATGGAATTTTCACCGATTGTAGCAATCTCGACGGCAATTGATGTTCCGCCTTCACTTGCTGACATGTCAAGCACTTACTCACGAAATCAGTAACCTCCCGTTTCAACTCTGGCCACCAATACTGCTCACGGAGGTCTCGATACATCTTATTTCCCTCGGGGTGCATAGCATATGGGCCACTATGTGCCTCACGCAGAATCATTTGTCTCAATTCCGAATCTTTGGGCATACAAATTCTTCCGCGGAAACACAATACCCCATCACTATTGAATCCAAAATCCCCTATCTCACCACCTTCCACATGCTGAAGTCAAGAACCCAACGCTTCATTTGTCAACTACTTTTCCTTGATCTGGCTTATCCATGCAGGCTTCACCTGAAGTTCAGCCAACAGGCTACCATCTTCATAAAGGCTGAGGTGAGCGAACATCGCTCTTAAATCCGATATCACCTTTCGACTTAACGCATCAGCCACCACGTTAGCCTTCCCGGGATGATACTCGATTGTGAAGTCATAATCTTTCAACAGTTCTATCCACCTCCGTTGTCTTAAGTTCAACTTCTTCTGGGTAAAGAGGTACTTCAAACTCTTATGATCCATGTAGATAATCGACTTCTCACTGTACAGATAGTGTATCCAAATCTTCAGAGCAAACACCACTGCAGCTAACTCCAAATCATGCATGGGATAGCTGACCTCGTGCGACCTTAATTGACGAGATGCATAAGCCACCACTTTTCCTCCTTGCATCAACACACATCCCAAGCCCGTGTGTGACGCATCACAAATAACAATAAACTCTTTTCCAGCCTCAGGTTGAATCAATACTGGCGCTTCTGTCAGAATCTTCTTCAATTTCTCAAAGCTCTCTTGCTGCTGATCTGACCACACAAATGGTACTCCCTTCTGCAACAGCTTAGTTAGGGGTGCAGCAATGAACGAAAACCCCTCAACGAAACGCCTGTACTATTCGGCCAAACCTAGAAAACTCTAAATTTCGGCCACTGCCTTCGGTGGTTTCCAGTCCAACACAGCCTCGACCTTCCGGGGATCAACTCTAATTCCTTCGGCAGACACAACATGCCCCCAAAAGGTCACTTCCTTTAGCCAAAATTCACACTTACTAAATTTGGCATAAAGTTGCTTCTCCCTTAATATCTGCAATACTACCCGCAGATACGAATCATGCTCTTCTTCATTCTTCGAGTACACCAAGATGTCATCTATGAACACCACCACAAACCGGTCTACATAGGGTTGCAAGACCTGGTTCATCATGTCCATAAATGTAGCTGGTGTATTAGTCAACCCAAACGGCATCACCAAGAACTCATAATGCCCATAACGAGTTCGAAACATAGTCTTATGGATATCCGCCTCCTTGACCTTAAGCTGCTGATAACCCGACCTCAAATCTATCTTCGAGAAAACCAAAGCTCTTCGCAGTTGATCGAACAGATCATCGATTCTCCGCAACGGATACCTGTTCCTGATCGTCAACTTATTCCACTGCCTATAATTGATGCACATACGCATCGACCTATCCTTCTTCTTGACGAACAAGACCGGTGCTCCCTACGGTGACACACTCGGTCGAATGAATCCCCGATCCAACAACTCCTGAATCTGAGCTTTAAGCTTCACTAATTCCTTCGGCGCCATTCTATAAGGAGCAATGGATATCGGAGCCGTTCCTGGCAATAACTCAATGCCAAACTCTACCTCCTGATCCGGAGGCAATCCTGGAAGCTCCTCGGGAAAGACGTCTGAAAACTCTTTCACCGTTCTAACACTTTCCACCGACAACTCCTTGGCATCCAAAGTACTGATGAAGGTTAAGAATGCTCCACACCCCTTTCGCACCAACTTTTCTGCCTTTAAAGCAGATACCACATTAGATAGATAGTTTCTTCTTTCACCTATCATCATCACTTCCTTATCCTCCGAAGTTCTTAGTAACATCTGCTTTGCAGCACAATCCAAGTTCGCACGATGTTTCACCAATCAGTCCATGCCCAAAATAAGGTCGAACTCGCCAAATGGCAGTTCCATCAAATCCGCCAAAAATATTTCCCCTTGAATTTCTAAGGGCACATTTCTAAACAACTTATTTACTGTCACCGACTGTCCTAGAGGACTAATTACAACTGTTTCTCTAGCAGTAATCTCAGATCTAATGTTCAGATTTCCAGATACAGCATAAACAACATACGAATAGGTGGATCCGATATCTATCAAAGCAGTAACAGGTACATCAGATATGAAGAACGTACCGGTTATTACATCAGGTGCATCGCCATCCTCTCGATGTCTGTCCGCATAGACCAACCCTGGCTGTCTCGCCTCCACGTTACCCCTATTACCAGTACCTCTACCCAGTGCACCCTGACCTCGTCCTACGCCATTACCACCTCGACCTGGCCCACGGCCTCTCGGTGGCTGCTGAGCGCCTCTAGCTGGCTGTGCATCATAGTTACGAACATCCTGAGTTTGAGTAGTCTGTCGAGGGCAATCTCTAAGTCGATGGTTCTTGGAACCACATTTGAAACAACCACCGGTTCTCTTCCAGCATTCACCCGGGTGTCGTTTTCCGCAATCTGTACATGGTTGTAACTGATTGGTAGCAGCTGGTACTCTAGCTCGAGCTGGCTCATCATTCTTGGGCCTCTTCTGAAACCCTCTAGCAGGACCTGAGTACCCCGAGTCTCTCTTGTTCCTGCCCCTATCCCTGTCTCAGTTTTGCCTCTCCGAGTGTTTAACCTCTTCAGCTATCTTGGCTTTCTCCACCAGTGTGGCAAAATTCCTCTTTTTTTGTGGGGCTATCAATACCCGCAACTCATCACGCAACCTGTCCTCAAAACGCACACAGCGTTCATAGTCAGTCGACACTATTCCTCGGGCATACCGACTCAGACGCAGAAATTCTGCCTCGTATGCTGCCACAGACTTACCTCCTTGGACCAGATTTAGGAATTCCTTCCTTCGGGCATCCACATAGCTAGCCCCGACATACTTTCCCTGGAACGCCGTCTTAAAGAAATCCCAGGTAATACGGTCGACCTGAGTGCCTTCCCGAACAGTGAGCCACCATTGATACGCCTCATCTCTCAACAAGGACACCACTCCTTTTAGTTTCTGCTCGACGGTGCAATCTAGATCTTCCATGATCTGCTCCACAGCCTCAAACCAGTACTCCGCTACATTTCGGGCCACACCCGAGATACCCCTAAAAACCTCAGCACCATTCGATCTGAGTCGTTTCGAAATTGACCCACGAGCTGTCGGCCCAGTTCTTGCCCCAGCAACCCTTTCCAGAACTCATAACATTCCTTAGGACAGAGCGTCGTCCTCTCTCACATGATCATGTGACCCAGCTTCAGTCACAGGTGACGCAGGTGCGTCCATTTTAGGCATATGTCCCGACGCCTCAGACACAACTCTAGCGCCTCGGCCTCTACCACGGTCACGTCTACCGCGTCCATGTCCTCTAGCACTCATATTAGCTAATTCGATTTAATTTGATTAAGAATCTTATGAATCAGTATACTATTTCAGTGTTTATTAAACAATATTTTATGAAGTATAAGAAGTAAAGTCGTTTTCGTAAACGCATCTTATAGTCTCAATCTCTATAGTTTCAACTCCTAAAAGGTTCTAGAGTATTCCTACAGTCATATCACAATAATCATAATCATACAATGATAACATATACTTACTTGACTTAGTGTCGGATGCCCGTGGTGCCATACTTCTTTTAAAACATGCATTTTTAATTTGAAATTCAAACAGCTTTGGAAAACATTTTTGAACCCAAACCACAGCCGAGTTTTAAAATCAAGTTCTGATACCATAAAATGTAACACCCCAAAACCCAGCCCATGCGTTATGGCCGGATCTGACATGTCACATGAGAAAAATATATTTAAGTCTTTTTCATTCGTACATAAATAGATATTGATTTGTTAAAATCAAGAAAAACAATTTTGATTTAAAATTGTTTGACAAAATATTACTAAATTCGAAGATTGATTAATAAATCGATAAATCTGAACTAATGATTTTACAAACTGTGTCTTTTGAAAAATATTGATGAAAATTTGAGAGAAAATTTCCGAGTTAAAAATATTTATATAAGTTTATTATAAAAACCATTTGTGTACCCATTTTAGAAAATCTTTATTTAAGTTTTTAGAAAAAAATCTCATTTAAAGTAATTTGAGCAAAATATAAGTACTTCAAATATAAAGCAAAATAAAATAATCCAGAGGCCTTATTACATCATTTAACTCAAAATAGTAAAGTAATAAAGTGAACGAAATAGCAATCTGAAGTCCAAATAAAACCATTTCTGAAGTATGGGCCCCACCAAGTAATCCATGGCCTAAGTCCACGTCACTGAGCATTACCTGCAAGGGTTAAGGAAACGGGGTGAGTTACTAGAACTCAGTGTATAATCCCCTTACCGTCATCCACTGGGCCTGAACCCATTTAGCAATATTTTGGGCCTAAGCCCATTTTACATAATAATGTATCAAATAAATCAAATGAATGTAATGTAACCCAACCCAACCTAATAATCCATCCACTACACACCACCCGTACCATCTCATCACACCTGTGGGGATCAAGTCAACCCACCCCGCCAAACACACCAATCGCAGGCATTTTGCCATTTATAACATATTTTGACTATGGCCAAGCCACCAGAATCATAGTGAATCATATTAACAAACATTTTTGTGGCAGTGCCACCGGAATCACTTCTCTTCAACATTTTCCCATCCCATGCAAAATTATGTAAATGCAACATACGTAGTAAATCATGATATTTACAAATATAAACAACGATCATTAATTCAGAGATTCATTACAAAAATTCGGCCCATTAACACTTTGCAAATCGGCCCATTAGGAGCATTTTCGTAATTCGACCCATTAGGGGCATTTTCGTAATTCTCACAGTGTTAATACCGATTTTAACAAATTTATCAAAATAGTGTAATTTAGGCCAATTTCCCGGTTTACGCCATATTACGATTTTAATCATAACGATTTATTTCCAATATGATATCGAATCTTAAAACCCACGGAAAAACGGTGTAAGATTACACACCTGATTACGGTAAGTACTAGGCCTTCTTGATCGTCGACACCTAAGATATCATAACACTCAATTAATCGACATATGTGATTTTATTAATCAAACTCTAAAATAAACGATCTAAAGTGTTTACCCTTAGAATCGTGAACGACCACGATTTGTCGATTCTTCCCGGATGATGGTCCACAACCCGGTGGAAAATCCCGAACCGCCGATACTGCCCTTCGTTTGAATTTAGGAGTAGGGATCGCTAATCCCCTCCTTTTGTGATCTCCAAATGCTTTCCCTTTCGATTCGATATCGCTTGCCTCCATTGAATAAAATCTTAGTCAAAACGATATTACGTTGATATGAAATGATTGACTAAGGAAAAAGGGTCGGTTTACCACTAGAATCGTATGACCAACAAGTGGATAGATCGAGCAATTAAGTCCCTAAAAATATAATCGATTAGTCACAACCACTATTATCTCGATAACAACTTAAACGAATAAAGAATGATTTCAAATAATCCATGAAGAACTCCTTACCTTATCGATATTGGATCCAATTTCCACCGTTTGACTTAGGGCTAAAATGATACACGACCACCCACTTAGAACACTACGAAAAAGAGGGTGATTATGATATGAAGGAGTGGAAGATAACACCATTTCGGTTAAGATCAAGATTTACAACCGAATAGTGATAAATACTTATTCGGCTAGAAAGAAAAGAATATGAACATAGAAAAGAATTCACTTACCGATTTAATCGAAGAAAAGAGTGTCAACCCAAATGAGAAAGAAATTATGAAGGAGTGATTGTGGATTGAGAGGTTCGGCTATGGAAGAAAATGAACAAGAATAGTTTCGGTTATGAGAGTATGGATTAGAGAAGAAAAAAGAAGGGTTGAAGAATTTTGTGAAAAGGAAAAGAAAGGTGTAGAAGGAGTGCTTAACTAGTTTCGGTTTTCAAGAGAAGAGTGAAAAATAATTTGGTCTCAACGGTTTGGTACTTTCGGTAAACAAGAAAGAAATGAAGAAAAAAAATGCTCACTAATGGCTTGAAGTTTTGGCAAAGAGAAGAAGTTTGGAAAAAAATGACAAAAAATAATGCTAAAAGAAATTTTGGCCTAACAAGCACCAAAATTTCTACGAAAGAGCAAAAGAAAGTCGGCTACCCTCTCCCTATACCAAAACCGTGCATACCTTGACAATAAGGTCAAAAATTGGCCAACAAAACTTTCTAAAACATCACCCATGAAAAAGGCCAACATGTTCCCTTATCTTGCCTTTTTCTTTTGATTCCTTTCCCTACCCTCATCCTTTCCTTATTTCCTTAGCCACCTTGCCAAAATTAAAAAGTCCACCTTGCCTTATATACCATCTTGGCCCACACTTAGGGAAAGAACACAAAAAAATAATCAAAATTTTGCACTTGATGGGATTTGAGCCCCATCCTTTAAAGTCCTTCATGTGGCGCCATACCCCCTTTACCATATGCTCATTTATGCTAGCAAATTACTCACCTATTTCCATAAGCCTTGATGCCATTTACTATCATTCCTTAATAGGCTTAAACACAAAATTTTTACTAGGGCCCAAATAAACCTCGAGCCTTCTCAGAACCCCTAAACATACACAATTAATATCATTAACTAGCTTAACGCAAGAAATAATGCAACACATAAAATTCTAAATTTTAGGATGTTACAAAAATAAAAATAAGAGAGGGGGATTTTAAAATTAAAGAGTAAAGTTAAAATTAAAATTAAAATTAAAACTACAAAATAGAAATAAAAAATAAAAAATAAAATTTTAAAAAGAATCAATATATTGAAAGCCTAATCAAAGGTAAAATCTCAGTTTTGATTAGTGGGTTTCATCATCAATGCAAAGATAAATTTCAATATTCTATGATAAATTGATTTTAGATATTGACCAATTCCTAGCAACCAATCTCTTACCTTCTCAATAATTAAGACAAATGTTATTAATAATTTCTCTTATTGATAAATAATCCTATAACGAGCACCTAAGATTTAATTTATTAATAACATTAAGAATGAAAAGACTTAATTCTAGCCAACAAACAGACAAATAGAGTTTATTTAGAATAGACAACATATCTACATAACATGAATTGCATATATAGCTTATTGACAAGAATAGGGTAATCTCTTCAATTTTATTGATAGACCTCAAGGATATATATATATATATATATATATATTTATACAATAATAATTATGTAGGAACTAAATTGCTAAAAGATAATATCCCATAATAATATTCTGTAATATCTCATTAGGAATCAAATTGCTAAGAGATAATATCTTATAATATCCTATTAGGAATCAAATTGCTAAAACATAATATCTCATAATAATATCAACACGCCGTCTCAAGTTGGAGCATGCAGATCGTAAATGCCCAACCTGTAGAGAAGATATTCAAATTGCGGTTTACCAAGCGCCTTTGTAAAAATGTCAGCCAACTGAACGGAGGTCGAAACATAAGAAGGTACAATCAACTTATCCTAGACTACATCCCTAACAAAGTGACAATCCACTTCAATATGTTTAGTAAGCCCGTGAAATTCGAGATTCTGTGCAATATGCAGTGTAGATTGACTATCACAAAATAAATGAATTGCTTTAGGATGATGAACACCTAAGCTCAATAACAAGGCCTTCAGCTACTTGATCTCACAAGTGACGGAAGCCATAAACCTATACCCAGCCTCAGCAGAAGAACATGAAATAATATGTTGCTTCTTAGTTTTCCAGGAAATAGGAGATTGTCCCAGAAAGACAAGCCAACCAGTAAGCGAACACCAAGTTAATGGACAAGCAACCCAATCCAAATCACACCACCTTTTCATGGATAAATAACTATCAGATCTCAAAAGAATCCTTTGGCTAGGAGAGCCTTTCAAGTGCCGGACAACTTGCAGAGCCGTGTCCTAATGCTCCTACCTTAGCTCATGCATAAAATGGAATAAGACATGAACTGAGTATGTCAAATCAGGTCTAATCACTTCAAAATAAATCAAACGACCAATTAATCGTCTGTACGACTCAAGATTAGACAATACTATCTATGTAACATGTCTTAATTTATGATTTTGCTATATTGGCAGTCCTGTGGGCTTTGCTCCTAAAAGACCTCCCTCCGAAATAATATCAAATGCTTATTTATTTTGACAAATAAATTACCCCCAAAGAGCTACGAGTTACGAGCTACCTCTATCCCCAAAAATTATTTCAAAACACCAAGATCCTTCATATGGAAGCAAGAATAGAGAATCCCTTAAAAGTTTTCAAAGTAGCAGAATCATTCCCAAAAATAAGTAAATAATCAACATAAACCATCACATTAATGTGTACATAGTGTATGTAAAGAGAGAATAACCATAATATGATTGTAGAAATCCATACCTTTTCAATGTAATAACAAGCTTCGTAAACCAACATCGAGGAGCCTATTTTAACCCATACAAAGACTTGTACAAACGAAAAAGCATTCTAGGGTTATCAAGAGCAAAACCTGGAGGAAGCTTCATGTAAACCTCTTCACCAAGACCACCATGCAATAAGGAATTATGGACATCCATTTTATGTAATTCTCAATTTTTCGAAGCTGCAATAGCTGAGAAAGCCCGAACAGTCACCATTTTCGCCATAGGTACGAAAGTTTCATTATAGTCAATATCTTCTACTTGGTGATTACCAAAAACATCAAGACAAGTTTTAATTCTTTCAATACTTCCATTGGAGTTATATTTAATCTTGTACACCCACTAACTACCCAATGATTTCTTTCTAGGAGGAAGTGTTTTCATAGACCAAGTGCCATTATCCTTCAGAGCACAAATCTCCTTTTGCATAGCATTACATCATCTGCATCCTTAACAGCCTCTTTAAAAGATCATGGCTCGAGCCCTGTAATAATAGCTACGAGAAAATTTTGGTGTTTCATAATAAATTTGTCACAATTAACATAATGCTCTATAGGAAATGGAGTACTTGAGGATGGCTCTGAAGCAGGTGAGGTGGGAGATGGACTTTTCTTTATGACGGTATGAGTGAGAAAATTTGAAAGCTTCGCAGAGGGAAATTTCTCCATATGCCCTTGTCTCAATTCAAGCCATCATTACCTAAAGCTCCCTGTACCCCCATGTCATTGGAAGAAAAAGAAGATACCACAGGTGTCGACAAACTTATAGGTGGTGAATTCATAGGTTGTGGAGTAGCAAGTGGAGGAACTATCACGGGTTGTAACATCTTTGATTCTCCAAAATATGTATAAAAAATTATGTTTGCACTCTCATGTGGTAGAGCAACATCGTCAAGCTTAATGGTTGCAACTTTCCCATCCAAATATGGAAAAATATCCTCAAAAAATTTCACATCACGGGACAAATCCGGATCATATAAATATCAACCTTTTTTTCCAAAAGGATACCCAATAAAAAAAACTTTTGACTTTTACTGGAAAATTTATCCCCCTTAGAACGTTGATTATGAGCAAAACATAAGCAACCAAACACATGAAGATCATCAAACAAAGGAAGGCTACCAAACAACATTTCATAGGATGTTTTATTGTGAAAAAGAGGTGAAAGAGTTCAATTAATGAGATGAGAAGCAGCCAACACACACTCCCCCAAAAAGATATAGGCAGATTTCCATGGAAACACAAAGCACGAGCTACATTTAAAATATGTTGATGTTTCTTTTACACTCTCCTATTTTGTTGAGGAGTACCGAAACAAGATATTTGAAAAATAATATCATTTGCAAGAAAATAATCCTGGAGACAATTAAATATCATCCCATTATCACTTCTAACACACTTTATTTGTTGTGAAATTTGACAACCAACCATAGCAATGAATGAGATGAAAACTTTGAAAATCTCCTTATACCCAATATATATACCCAAACAACCCGAGAGAAATCATCAACTAATGTCAAAAAATAATGAGATCCACAAGATGAAGAAGTGTCATAAAACCCCTATAAATCATAATGAACTAACTCAAAAATACATGTGGCTTTTTGTTCACTAATTGGAAAGTTATTTCTAGTTTGCTTAGCACGATGATAAATTTCACATGCTTTATTCAGATAATCTATAGAGCTACTAACATAAGGAAATAACTTTACTACTTTCCTGGAAGGATAACCCAATCTTTTATGCCAAAGTTTGAAAGAGGATGGAGCTTTAACCAAAATCACTTTGACCGTCGAAACCTACCAAAAGTAGTAAAGTACATCCCGTCTCTCACCTGTTCCAATCAGCTCCCTCGAATGAAGATCCTGAATAGCACACATGTTAGTAGAAAATTGGACAAAATAGTTCGTATCATCATTCAACTAGGAAACCAAAGTTAAATTGCAGTTTAATTTAGGAACGTAAAGAACATGTTTTACGTGAATTTTTTCCGTCAATTTAACCATTCCTTATTAGGTAGCCACCACTGTTTAGCCATTAGGGAGTCGTATGAAACATGCTACAACACCTCTCACATTTTTCAAATACAGAAGATCACCTGTAACATGATTTGAACACCCATATCAATAATCCAATTATTCTTGGACTTACCATTCAACTGAGTGAAAGTTTATTATTTATTATCGAACATTTCCAAAAGAGACTACCATTGTTCAGTGGTAAAATCAAGAAGTGTCGCCTCCCCTAGTGGTGGTAGATGAGGAAAAAACTCATCGTTAGCCATTTAGAATGATGAAAGAAAGAAAAAAAATTTCAAATACCTTGCTCAGATGTCGTAACAAGAATAGGGTAATCTTTTCAATTTTATTGATAGACCTCAACGATATATATATCTATAAAGTAGCAGTTACGTAGGAATCAAATTGCTAAAAGATAATATCCCATAATAATATCATATAATATCTTATTAGAAATCAAATTTCTAAAAGATAATATTCCATAATAATATCATAACAGTTATACCCAAATTTGTTATTCATCACAAGTATTAGAATCAATTAAACAATTAAATTTTAATTGACAAGACAAATATTCTAATATATCAAATACGAGCTCTATATTCAACAAACCTAAATATGTTTAATTAAAGCAAAAGGTACACAAGTACCAAAGAATAAAGAAAGATTAAGTACAAATTAGATCCCACAAACTTTTAAAATCAAAACATTGAAATCCCTTTACCTAGAAATAAAAGTTTAGCAACTCATGGAGAAAAGAAAACGCAAAAATAAAATAATCTTAAGGCATCTATATGGAGGCTATATCTAAATGTAACGTAATAATGTCTATTTATAGGACAAAATCACATAACGGAGAAAATATAGAAATGACCTTAATTAAGTAGAGCAGAATTTTCTAGATTTCTTGGCAAATTTTCGCATCAAATTCCATGCCATTTGTAACACCCCAAACCCGGCCTAGAAGTTAGGCCCAAATCTGGCGTGTCACATTGAAGTGTTTTTCGAAAATCATGTTTTCATTGAAAACCCTTCTTGTTTAAAAGCTTAAGTAAAATCCCAGTTACGTTAGTTTATTTTTAAAATGTGGTCCATTGAAAAATAATTGATTTTGTTCCCAAAATATCTTTTTCGTTGCGGAAGCTAATTTTGAGAGTAATCCATTTACGAAAAAGATTAAGTAGTGAAACCATTTAAAAAATGTTGCGAAAACGTAGTGTTGTTTTAAAAACTGTTAACATTTTGGAAAACCATGATTTACTTCTAACAGATATAATTCAAAGTAAATAAAAAAAAGCCTAAGTTAAAACTCAGAACCTTAAAGAGGCCTTATTACAAAAATTAAAACCCAAAATGGAATCTAAAGCATAAATGAAGTCCAAAGGCAGTCCTGTGGCCATCTCCGAGTCTCTCGCAGCACCGATCCTCCTAATGCTGAGGATTACCTGCACAGTTAAAAACGGGGTGAGTTTGTGAAAAATCAGTGTTTAATCCCCTCCTAACTAAAAACAATTAGTAAAACAGACAGAATTTAGAATCAGTCTGGGCCGAAGCCCAATACAGTAACAGAACAGTGTGTGACGATCTAAGCCCAGTACAATTTCACTTGGGTCTCAGCCTTTATCAGAATCAATTGGGCCTAGCCCATTCTTCATATCAGTAACAGTTAGGCCAAGCCCATATCAGAATCAATTCCATATGCATAATGTGTGATGCATGCTAACCCATCCCATCCAACCCTGCACTTGCCTCTGTCCAACCCTGCACTACCTGCGGGGAATAAATCACCCGCGCCATCCCTACACTCCCAATGTTAGCACCGGTTGCAGCACTAACCAAAATCGCAGCAAAGCTGCCAGTAAACAGAATGGCCAAGAGCCATAAATAGAATGGTTATAAACCATAATCAGGATGGCACAGAGCCATAATCAGGATGGCATAAGGCTATCGATAACTGTAATAAGTTTGGCACATAGCCATCAGCAACAGTAATATAATTGACACAGAGTCATCAATATATATGCTAGGCACATAGCCACGGGTAAATACGATTGGCACAAAGCCATAATCAAGATGACACAGAGCCATATTTAGGTTGGCACAGAGCCATAATCCAATTACATGGTTTTAAGTCGTCCTGTAACATCCTGAATTTTTGGGCCTATACGTTTAATGGGTGGATATGTTTAATGTGTTAATTTAAGTGTTAGGGGTCCAAATTGGGCTCAGGCTTAGGTAGAGGCCTTGATTAAAATTATCTGTTTGGGCATTATAGGGTTTAAAAGCTAGTATCTATGTTCAAAATACCAAAGTGGGCTTGTGGCCGAATCTTAGGAGGTGACGCCACACAAGGGAGTAAGGGGCCCAAATTTAAGTTTCATGGAGCCCAATTCTTTTAATTTAAGTTAGCTAAATTTTGGGCATTAGGGTTAGGTGGAGTGGATGGCAACAAGGCTCAAAAATAGGAGGATTTACGTGAATGGGATAATGTAGATATTATAGTTGATAATTTGGAAGATAAAAAAAGAGAAAATATAGGAATTATCTGCAAGGCTAAGTGGTGGCAGAATTTCAAACTCTTAGGGGGAGGAGAAATCGGTTTCTGATATGGCTAAGGAGTGTCGAAACTTTAAATAGTCAGGTGAGGGTTCTCTTCTTTATTTTTCGGCATTTAGGGTTTCCATCTTTTCTTTCTCTCTGAGTAAAAGCCAAAATTCCTAACCCTATTCCCTCATCTTCACTTTGATTCAAAAGCCGAAACTCCATTGTTCTTTTTTTTTCTTTCTTCTAAAAGCCGAAATCTCATAATCCTTTCTCTACATTCTTTTCTTTTGATCTTTGCTGAAGTCGAACCTACCTGCAATCTGTCGAAATTCTCTTTTCTTCTTCCTGCCGATTCCTTCATTAAAAGCCAAATCTCCATAGATTTTTTCCTATCATCTTCTCTTCTGATCTTCTTAGAAAGCCGGAATCTCGAAGGGCTAGTTGAATTCTTTGTGTTAATGTGAGTGCCGATTGTCCTATCTTTTCACTTTCTCTTTCGAGTTTTGGAAGACAAAGCCGAAAAGCTAATGGTTTAATGGTTCTATGTATTTTCTTGTTGGGCGACATTCGGGAATTGAAGTAGATCTCTTAGATCTAAAAGCCGGAAACACTAGTCCCTGAATCTCATATCACTTTTCGGGATTTCAAGCTAAGGATTTCAATTCTCCTTAAGATGATCAACCGTTTTCCTTGCCACTGTTGTACCTTAACATAATGTTTCGTTACCGGCTTCTAAACAACACCTTAGGCAGATAGCGGTGGTGTTGGCTACGGATAGCGTCGACTTAGGGGGTCTCGTTCTAACGATAATCAGGTGTGCAGATCTCTATCACACTAACTAATCTGTACTATATATGTTATGGGCTAAAAGCCAGAAAAAGGCTGTATAGACAGCCGGATTACCCAAAAAGGGTAGGCAAGGGAGCCAAGTACGTAACCATAGAAACTTCTCTATGTGTATCGGTGTATGTAATAAACTGTGATCTTTTAGGTAGTATATTGTTTTGATTCTGCATGGATATATGCATGGGATGGGGTTAATATGATGAAGGGGAAGAGCATGTTAATAGGTCACTTGGTGATCAGTGGTTAAACCACGAATTGTAAAATTAGGTCACAATAGTGATCGATGGCTGAGCCACGTTATATTATGAGGTCACATAGTGATCGGTGGCTAAGCCATGTTAAATTTATTCCTGACTGATAGGAATAGGCAGCATGACTGTCGATATGGTGTGTAGCGGTTGGTGGGTTGATTGTAGAAATCCCCAAGGTGTGTTGGCTGGTACGGGCTGGTGTGTAGAGGATGGACTTTTAGGTTGGGTTGGGCCATGTTGCATGTAAATATTTTGTTGCCATTGTGTATGGGCCAAGGCCCATAATGTGTTTGTGGGCCTCAGGTCGTTGTGTGTTTCGGGATTTGCACACTGAGTCTTGGTGACTCACCCTTTTATTTTCCCTGACTTTTCAGATGAGTAGTAGATCGTGGACATGGGAGCCGAGACGGACTCGAGGGGCCATCAAGTTTTTATTTTTATAGATTATTTCGGCTTTTCTTTAAGTTTTAATTTTTGGAATATTTATGTAGTAAGGCCCCATAGTTTATATTTCACTGCTTAATTTTTAATATTTGCAACTTATGAAATTTTGTCAAAAGGTTTAATTATTCAAAATAATAACAATACAAGTTTTTTTTTCAAAAGGTCACCTATTTATTCAAATATTGTCTAATTAACTTACGATTTCCGAAACCAACGAAGCAAAAGTTTTCAATGTACAACTCGTAGCATACCAGATCCGGTCGAAACTTATGGGCCGGGTTTGGGGTGTTACAATTTCGTATCAGAGCCCAGTTCAAAACTCGGGCTGTGAAATGGGTCTAGTAGTGTTTTGAAAATTTGATGTGAATTTGAGAAAAATGTCTTGGAAGAAGATATGGCCTTCGAGTCTACCGGCACCCGATCCACGCAGGTAAGTATTCTAACTCTTGATGTGATATACTTGTTGGGTTGATGGGCTTTATGGACGTAGACTAGTATGATAGTATTGATGGACTTTAGGCTTAGTTTAAACAACTCTTTAAATTCATAAGACTTAATCTATCCAAACAAACCCATGAACAAGTCGCAGGGTTAGGGTGTGGCAAGAGGCATACGCATGTCTAGGATTGGATTCAGGGAGAGCTTGGTACTTAAGCAGTCCTAGTGACTCACCTCCTCTTCGCTGGAATCCTACCTGGTACATAGTGACTGTTCACTGTAGCCACGAGGATTTGTTGACGGGCCAAAATCTATAATTAAAATCTGAAAGGGACCAGCCACCCTATTTCGCAACCAAAATTTCCAAAATACACTTGATTTGTGAACATTTCCAGAATACCCCAGAATTGTAAACCTACCAAAATTTTTGAAATTACCGAAACACTCCAGTTGGCAAAATTTCCAAAATACCCTTGGTTTGTGAAAATTTCCAAACAATTGTGATTTTATAAAATACCCATGTTTTGCAAATTTACCCGAAAACCCTTAGATTTACAAAAGTAACCCGGTTTGCAAAATTAGATTTTCCAAAGTACCCCTACTTCAAAAAGGAAAAAAAAACTTGTTTTCCAAAATACCCTTGCTTTAAAAAAAATACCAAAGTATTCGAAAAAAAAAATCACCAAGATACTCTATTTTGGAAAATACCTTGTAGGGCAAAACTGCGGAAAAACCCCTGGGTAGTGAAATGACGAAAATACCCTTATGTGATGAATGTGAGTTCATGAATGTTATATGTATGTTGATGTGTGATGGTTGAATGTATGTGGTTTCTAGAATTAGGAGATAAACTTGAGACTGAAACTGTAGATAGGTTCAAATTCGAAAGAACTACTTTTGAAACTACTGTCCATAAGATTGTTCGTGGTTAATCAGTTAAAGAAATTAATAATTCATAAAACTTCTAATTCAGATAATACGAGAATCAACGATGAGCGCTAGAAGAGGAAGAAGAGGCCGCAGCCGAGGCCGTGGAAGTGTTAGGACTAATGTGCTGACTCAGCTAGTTAGGGAGGTACTGAAGGAGGTTAAAGAAATCGGGGAAACACTTCGGGTTGGGTGCATGGACTATAAGAAAAAAAAGAGATCGTAGTTTTCTAGGGTTGCAGTCTCGTTCTGTGAAGCATGTTAAGGTACGTCCAAACTTTTGGGTTTGCGAATATTGTAGAAAGCGTCATTCGGGTGAATGTTGGAGGAAGTCAGGAACGTGTTTAAGATGGGGGTTTGAGGAGCATAAGGCTCGGGATTGTTCAATCACCATTAAGTCGGGTATGTTTTGTGCGGATGCAATATTTTTGGGTATAGAAACTGTATGCGTACAATGTTTATATATTATTAAATTAGAGTGCGCAGCGAAAGCATAGTGGTGAGACTTGGGTAGTACGGTTAGTAGTTAGTTGGAAATTTCGAGGACGAAATTTCTTTAAGGGGGTAGAACTGTAACATCCTGAATTTTTGGGCCTATGCGTTTAATGGGTGGATATGTTTAATGTGTTAATTTAAGTGTTAGGGGTCCAAATTGGACTCAGGCTTAGGTAGAGGCCTCGATTAAAATTATCTGTTTGGGCATTATAGGGTTTAAAAGGTAGTATCTATGTTCAAAATACCAAAGTGGGCTTGTGGCCGAATCTTAGGAGGTGACGCCACACAAGGGAGTAAGGGGCCCAAATTTAAGTTTCATGGAGCCCAATTCTTTTAATTCAAGTTAGCTAAATTTTGGGCATTAGGGTTAGGTGGAGTGGACGGCAACAAGGCTCAAAAATAGGAGGATTTATCTGAATGGGATAATGTAGATATTATAGTTGATAATTTGGAAGATAAAAAAAGAGAAAATATAGGAATTATCTGCAAGGCTAAGTGGTGGCCGAATTTCAAACTCTTAGGGGAGGAGAAATCGATTTCTGATATGGTGAAGGAGTGCCGAAACTTTAAATAGTCAGGTGAGGGTTCTCGTCTTTATTTTTCGGCATTTAGGGTTTCCATCTTTTCTTTCTCTCTGAGTAAAAGCCGAAATTCCTAACCCTATTCCCTCATCTTCACTTTGATTCAAAAGCCGAAACTCCATTGTTCTTTTTTTTTCTTTCTTCTAAAAGCCGAAACCTCATAATCCTTTCTCTATATTCTGTTCTTTTGATCTTTGCTGAAGCCGAACCTACCTGTTGTAACACCCCAAACCCGGCCCATGCATTTCGATCGGATCTGGCATGTCACGATTTGTACTTTGAAAACTTTTGCCTTGTTGGTTTTGGAAGTCGTAAATTAAATAGACATTATTTAAGAAAATAAGCGGCATTTTTAAAATAAAACCTTGTATTAAGTATATTTAAACCTTTGACATAATCTCATAAGTTGCAGAACATTAAAACTACTTAATTGGATAAACCTATGGGTCCTTATTACATTGATAATTCCAAAGTAAAAATAAAATAAAAGAAAACTTTAAAGAAATCCCAAAATAATAATTTGTAGAAATAAAGCTTGATGGCCCCTCGAGTCCGTCTCGGCTCCCATGTCCACGATCTACTGCTCATCTGGAGAGTAGAGAAAAAGAAAGCGTGAGTCACCAAGACTCAGTGTATAAATCTCAAAACACACAACGACCTGAGCCCACAAACACATTATGGGCCCTGGCCCATACATAAAGGTATCAATCATAATCACATGATAAACAATAAATAATCAAAAACCCAACCCATCCTAGGTTTCCATCCTCTACACACCATCCCGTACCAACCGTCATACCTTGGGGAATTCTACAATCAACCTCCATCCGCTACACACCATAACGATAGCTGTGCTGCCTGTCATAAAGACCGATCACTATGTGACCTATGTGGCGAAGCCACCGATCGCTATGCGACCTTAAAAATATATCGACAGCTGTGCTGCCTGTCATAAAGACCGATCGCTATGTGACCTATGTGGCAAAGCCACCGATCGCTGTGCGACCTTCTTCCCCTTCATCATGTCATCATTCCCACCCCATTCATACATACATAAAGAGAACACCATACAGACATATATACTTTTCGATACACATAGGGAGTTCTATGTTTACGTACCTGGCATCTTTGCCTAACCCTTTTAGGGTTCCATTCGACTGTCTAGACAGCCTCATTCCGACTTTTTAGCCCATAACATATATAAATAAACATACATATAGGTTTATTAGTAGTGTGTTAGAGATCTACACACCTGATTACCGATAAAACGATGCTTTCTATGTCGACACTATCCTTAGTCGACACAACTGCTATCTCGAACGGCAGATACTGCTCGTTTCTTAAACTTAGGGATTCTTTCCTTTGCCTGATCCATATTTAATTCCATCATAAATCCTTATCAGAGCTACTATTACAATATTTAATCGTTAATCCTCGTCTTAAAGTTTAGATCTTGCATATAATGAATGAATCTAGTAAAAATCTAGGGGAAATCTTCTTACCTTAAAATCCCGAAATTGAAGACTAGCTATTTTCGGCTTTTAGATCTATTTGACCAAGCTTCCTTCAAATCCCGAATTGCCACCCAACATAGAACCATTAAACTATTAGCTTTTCGACTTTTTGCCTTTCAAAAACCAGGAATAGATCATGAGAACTAATCAAAAATTGACACTTACCTTACCATAAGAGATTCGACTAGCATTAGAGAGAGGATTCGGCAATGCCAATGGAAGATTTAAATGCCGAAAGTATAGATCTAATTCTCAAATAGGATGAATAGAAGAAAAGACTATGGATGCTTCGGCTTTTTAGAGAAATCGGCACAAGGAGGAAAAAGTGGAGAAGAGTTTCGGCTTTTGAAGAAATTGGAGAAAAGAAATTGAAAAGGGAGAGGCTAGGGAATTTTGGCACAATGGGAGAGGAATTTATGGTTTTCAGTGTTAAAATCAAGGAGCTAGCCCCCCTATTTATAGATATTTCAGCACCTACTGCTAAAAACCCAAAACGCCCTTAAAATTCAAGCTAAAAGAGAGGAGAAATTCGGCACCCTCTTTGCCATGCAGTAGCTGAATTTTACACTCCTCTAGGTGGTGGATTTTCGGCCAACACTTCCCTTGAAGATAAGCTCCTAACTTTTCTCCTTTTTATCTATGATATTATCACTTATAAAATCCACATATATCTTTCTATTTTTAAGCCTTGTAGCCGTCCACCTCATCAAGTCTTAATGCCAAAATTTAACTCACTTAAATTAAAAGGATTTGGGCTTCATAAAACTTAAATTTTGGGCCCTTAAATCCCTTGTTGTGGCATCACCCTTGCTCACATTTAATTGCCGAAAATGGCCCAAAAACATGGGCTCCTTGCGACCCAAAACTTGTTCCTTTTTAATTGTTAATGATGCCAACTTAAAATAATTTAATCTGGGCCTTTGCCTAATTCTGAGCCCAATTTGGACCCCTATCACTTAAATTAACATGTTAAACATATCCCCACACTAAATGCATAGGCCCATAAATTTAGGATGTTACAGTTCTACCCCCTTGAAGAAATTTCGTCCTCGAAATTTCCAACTAACTAGTAGTCATACTACCTAAGTCTCACTACTATGCTTTCGCTGTGCACTCTAATTCTAAAGCCAAAATACACACTTAGTATACTATGGTAGGGTAAGCACCGATATTCGCATCTAGAGCGTCCTCGTCCCCTTGGCAATGCGCTGCATAGACCAAAGCTGGCTGCCTCGCTTCAGCATAACCTGCACCTCCACGTCCATGTCCTGTGCCATTGCCACCATTGACTTGACCACGACCTATTTGTGGTTGCTGACCTCCTCTGCCAGGCTGAGCATTCCCTCGACCCATGGTCCCTTCACCGTCCTGTTGCTGTGGACAGTTTTTAACTTGGTGGTCCATAGATCCACACCTAAAACATTTCCCACTGCCTGCCCAACACTCACCGGCATGAAATTTGCCACATCGAGCACACTTTGGTGTCTGGTTAGCAGCAGCAGGTCTCTCATCCCGTCTCAGTCGGTCTGACCTAGGTCTTTTCTGAGTTTGCTCAGCTGCCTCGGACGATCCAAAATTCCTCTTATTTCCTCCCCTATCTCTATCTCGATTTAATTTTTCAGTCCGCTTTACCTCCTCGGCTATCTTAGCCTTTTCCACTAGGACAGCAAATTCCCTTTCCCGCTGTGGGGCTATCAAAACACGCAAATCATCCCTCAGACCATCTTCGAACCTAACACAACGTTCATGCTCCGTGGCTACCATCCCACGAGCATAACGGCTAAGGCGTAAGAACTCAGCTTTATACGCAGCCACTGATCTACTCCCTTGCACCAGATTCAGAAACGCTCTGCACTGCGCATCCACATAACTTGATCCAATGTACTTATTCTGAAACGCTGTTTTAAAGAAATCCCAGGTGATACGGTCAGCCACAGTACCATCCTTAACCGTAAGCCACCATTGATATGCTTCATCCCGTAGGAGAGATACAACCCCTTTCAACTTCTCCTCCTCCGTGAAATCCAAATCATCCATTATGTATTCTACCGCATCCAACCAATACTCAGCTGAACTTGGGGCTACACCAGAAATTCCTCTAAACACTTCTGCCCTATTGGCCCTAAGCTGCTCCGGCACAGATTTCCGGGCTCCTGTGCCCATACCAGCCCCAGCAACCCTCTCTAAGACCCTTAACATTGCCTGAGATACCGCATCATCTCCGGCAGTCTAATCCTGAAATTCCTCCTCCACAGTTGGCATCTCGTTTCCAGAACCATGACCAGACCCTACTGTTCCGACACCGTCCTCCTACCCCTACCACGACCACGTGGCGGACGTCCTTGACCCCTTGTACTCATTCTACCGCTTCGCTTTTATCTTATTAGAAATTTTATGTGTTATTAGTTTTCTTCCACTGATTAACCACGAACAATCTTATGAGTAGTAGTTTTAGAGTGGTTCTTTCGAATTCACATTCACAATTCAGTATCAAGTTCGTATCCTCTAAGAAACACACACATTCAATCATCAACATCCATGAACTCACGTTCATTACAGAAAAGTGTTGTTGTTGTTGTTGTTTTCACTACCCGGGGGTATTTTCGTAATTTTTCAAAATAGGGTCCTTGGTGATTTTGTGAAATAAGGGTATTTTAGTAATTTTGCAATCTCAGGGGTATTTCGGTAATTTTGAAGTCCAGGGGTGTTTTGGTAATTTTGAAGTCCATAGGTATTTTGGTAATTTTGAAGTCTAGGGGTATTTCGGTAGTTTTGAGATCCAGGGGTATTTCGATAATTTTGAAATTCGGGGGTAATTTGGTAACTTTTACAAACCAGGGGTATTTTGGTCATTTTGCAAAACAAGGGTAATTTAGTAATTTTTTTACAAACCTTGGATATTTTGTTGTTGTTGTGTTTTTTTTAAGACAGGGGTACTTTTGGTAAATCTAGTTTCATAGTCCGGGTTACTCTTGTAAACATGTGATTGTTCGGGTAAAGTTTTCAAAACATGGTTGATTGGAAATTTTTCATAAATCAAAGGTATTTTGAAAATTTTACAAAACTTGGGTTTTTTTTTTCAAATAGTGTGGCTGGTCCCTTTCGGGTTTTAATTACAAGGTTTAGCCATCAACAAGTCCTCATAACTAAGGTGAATAGTCACTACGCACCAGGTGGGATTCCAGTGAAGAGTAGGTGAGTCACTAAGACTACTTAAGTACCAGGCTCTTCCGGATCCAATCCTAGACATGCGTATGCCTGTTGCCACACCATAGTCTTGCTACTCGTTTACGGGTTTGTTTAGTGAAATTAAGTCTTATGGAATTGAAGAGTTGTTTGTCTAAGCCTAGAGTCCATCAAGTTCTAATCTAGATAGTCTACGTCCCATAAAGCCCGTTATTCCCACATTTATATCATAATCAGGAGTTTAGAATACTTACCTGGGTGGATTGGATGCCGGTAGACTCGAATGCCATGTCTTCAAACCAAAATTTTTTTTAAAATCCAATTTTTTTCTAAAACACTTTTAGACCCATTTCACAGCCCGTTTTGAACTGGACTCTGATACCAAATTGTAACACCCCAAACCCGGCCCATGCGTTTCGACCGGATCTGACATGTCACGGTTTGTACTTTGAAAATTTTGCCTTGTTGGTTTTGGAAGTCGTAAATTAAATAGACATTATTTAAGAAAATAAGCAGCATTTTAAAAATAAAACCTTGTATTAAGTATATTTAAACCTTTGACATAATCTCATAAGTTGCAGAACATTAAAACTACTTAATTGGATAAACCTATGGGGCCTTATTACATTGATAATTCCAAAGTAAAAATAAAAGAAAAGAAAACTTTAAAGAAATCCCAAAATAATAATTTGTAGAAATAAAGCTTGATGGCCCCTCGAGTCCGTCTCGGCTCCCATGTCCACGATCTACTGCTCATCTGGAGAGTAGAGAAAAAGAAAGCGCGAGTCACCAAGACTCAGTGTATAAATCTCAAAACACACAACAACCTGAGCCCACAAACACATTATGGGCCCTGGCCCATACATAAAGGTATCAATCATAATCACATGATAAACAATAAATAATCAAAAACCCAACCCATCCTAGGTTTCCATCCTCTACACACCATCCCGTACGAACCTTCATACCTTGGGGAATTCTACAATCAACCCTCCATCCGCTACACACCATAACGACAACTGTGCTGCCTGTCATAAAGACCGATCACTATGTGACCTATGTGACGAAGCCACCGATCGCTATGCGACCTTAAAAATATATCGACAGCTGTGCTGCCTGTCATAAAGACCGATCGCTATGTGACCTATGTGGCAAAGCCACCGATCGCTGTGCGACCTTCTTCCCCTTCATAATGTCATCATTCCCACCCCATTCATACATACATAAAGAGAACACCATACAAACATATATACTTTTCGATACATATAGGGAGTTCTATGTTTACGTACCTGACATCTTTGCCTAACCCTTTTAGGGTTCCATTCGACTGTCTAGACAGCCTCATTCTGGCTTTTTAGCCCATAACATATATAAATAAACATACATATAGGTTTATTAGTAGTGTGTTAGAGATCTACACACCTGATTACTGATAAAACGATGCTTTCTATGTCGACGCTATCCTTAGTCGACACAACTGCTATCTCGAACGGCAGATACTACTCGTTTCTTAAACTTAGGGATTCTTTCCTTTGCCTGATCCATATTTAATTCCATCATAAATCCTTATCAGAGCTACTATTACAATATTTAATCGTTAATCATCGTCTTAAAGTTTAGATCTTGCATATAATGAATGAATCTAGTAAAAATCTAGGGGAAATCTTCTTACCTTAAAATCCCGAAATTGAAGACTAGCTATTTTCGGCTTTTAGATCTAGTTGACCAAGCTTCCTTCAAATCCCGAATTGCCGCCCAACATAGAACCATTAAACTATTAGCTTTTCGGCTTTTTGCCTTTCAAAAACTGGGAATAGATCATGAGAACTAATCAAAAATCGACACTTACCTTAGCATAGGAGATTCGGCTAGCACTAGAGAGAGGATTCGGCAATGCCAATGGAAGATTTAAATGCCAGAAGTATAGAACTGATTCTCAAATAGGATGAATAGAAGAAAATACTATGGATGCTTCGGCTTTTTAGAGAAATCGGCACAAAGAGGAAAAAGTGGAGAAGAGTTTCGACTTTTGAAGAAATTGGAGAAAAGAAATTGAAAAGGGAGAGGCTAGGGAATTTCAGCACAATGGGAGAGGAATTTAGGGTTTTCAGTGTTAAAATCAAGGAGCTAGCCCCCCCTATTTATAGATATTTCGGCACCTACTGCTAAAAACCAAAAACGCCCTTAAAATTCAAGCTAAAAGAGAGGAGAAATTCGGTACCCTCTTTGCCATGCAGTAGCCGAATTTACACTCCTCTAGATGGTGGATTTTCGACTAACACTTCCCTTGAAGATAAGCTCCTAACTTTTCTCCTTTTTATCTATGATATTATCACTTATAAAATCCACATATATCTTCTTATTTTTAAGCCTTGTAGCCGTCCACCTCATCAAGTCTTAATGAGAAAAATTTAACTCACTTAAATTAAAAGGATTTGGGCTTCATTAAACTTAAATTTTAGGCTCTTAAATCCCTTGTTGTGGTGTCACCCTTGCTCACATTTAATTACCGAAAATGGCCCAAAAACATGGGCTCCTTGCGACCCAAAACTTGTTCCTTTTTAATTGTTAATGATGCCACCTTAAAATAATTTAATCTGGGCCTTTGCCTAATTCTGAGCCCAATTTAGACCCCTATCACTTAAATTAACATGTTAAACATATCCCCACACTAAATGCATAGGCCCATAAATTTAGGATGTTACACCTGTAGTCTGCCGAAATTCTCTTTTCTTCTTCCTGCCGATTCCTTCATTAAAAGCCGAATCTCCATAGATTTCTTCCTATCATCTTTTCTTCTGATCTTCTCAAAAAGCTGGAATCTCTAAGGGGTAGTCGAATTCTTTGTGTTAAGGTGAGTGCCGATTGTCCTATCTTTTCACTTTCTCTTTCGGGTTTTGGAAGACAAAGCCGAAAAGCTAATGGTTTAATGGTTCTATGTATTTTCTTGTTGGGCGACATTCAGGAATTGAAGTAGATCTCTTAGATCTAAAAGTCGAAAACACTAGTCCCTGAGTCTCATATCACTTTTCGGGATTTCAAGGTAAGGATTTCAATTCTCCTTAAGATGATCAACCGTTTTCCTTGCCACTATTGTGCCTTAACCTAATGTTTCGTTACCGGCTTCTGAACAACACCTTAGGCAGATAGCGGTGGTGTTGGCTACGGATAGCGTCGACTTAGAGGGTCTCTTTCTAACGATAATCAGGTGTGTAGATCTCTATCACACTAACTAATTTGTACTATATATGTTATGGGCTAAAACATGGAAAAAGGCTGTATAGACAGTCGGATTACCCAAAAAGGGTAGGCAAGGAATGCTAGGTACGTAACCATAGAAACTTCTCTATGTGTGTCGATGTATGTAATAAACTGTAATCTTTTAGGTAGTATATTGTTTTGATTCTGCATGGATGTATGCATGGGATGGGGTTAATATGATGAAGGGGAAGAGCATGTTAATAGGTCACTTGGTGATCGGTGGTTAAACCATAAATTGTAAAATTAGGTCACAATAGTGATCGGTGGCTGAGCCACGTTATATTATTAGGTCACATAGTGATCGGTGGCTAAGCCACGTTAAATTTATTCCTGACTGATAGGAATAGGCAGCATGACTGTCGATATGGTGTGTAGCGGTTGGTGGGTTGATTGTAGAAATCCCCAAGGTGTATTGGCTGGTACGGGCTGGTGTGTAGAGGATGGACTTTTAGGTTGGGTTGGGCCATGTTGCATTAAAATATTTTGTTGCCATTGTGTATGGGCCAATGCCCATAATGTGTTTGTGGGCCTCAGGTCGTTGTGTGTTTCGGGATTTGCACACTGAGTCTTGGTGACTCACCCTTTTATTTTCCCTTACTTTTCAGATGAGTAGTAGATCGTGGACTTGGGAGCCGAGACGGACTCGAGGGGCCATCAAGTTTTTATTTTTATAGATTATTTCGGCTTTTCTTTCAGTTTTAATTTTTGGAATATTTATGTAGTAAGGCCCCATAGTTTATATTTCACTGCTTAATTTTTAATATTTGCAACTTATGAAATTTTGTCAAAAGGTTTAATTATTCAAAATAATAACAATACAAGTTTTTTTTTTCAAAAGGTCACCTATTTATTCAAATATTGTCTAATTAACTTACGGTTTCCGAAACCAACAAAGCAAAAGTTTTCAATGTACAACTCGTAGCATACCAGATCCGGTCGAAACTTATGGGCCGAGTTTGGGGTGTTACAATTTCGTATCAGAGCCCAGTTCAAAACTCGGGCAGTGAAATGGGTCTAGTAGTGTTTTGAAAATTTGATGTAAATTTGAGAAAAATGTCTTGGAAGAAGATATGGCCTTCGAGTCTACCGGCACCCGATCCACGCAGGTAAGTATTCTAACTCTTGATGTGATATACTTGTTGGGTTGATGGGCTTTATGGACGTAGACTAGTATGATAGTATTGATGGACTTTAGGCTTAGTTTAAACAACTCTTTAAATTCATAAGACTTAATCTATCCAAACAAACCCATGAACAAGTCGCAGGGTTAGGGTGTGGCAAGAGGCATACGCATGTCTAGGATTGGATTCAGGGAGAGCTTGGTACTTAAGCAGTCCTAGTGACTCACCTCCTCTTCGCTGGAATCCTACCTGGTACGTAGTGACTGTTCACCGTAGCCACGAGGATTTGTTGACGGACCAAAATCTATAATTAAAACCTGAAAGGGACCAGCCACTCTATTTCGCAACCAAAATTTCCAAAATACACTTGATTTGTGAACATTTCTAGAATACCCCAGAATTGTAAACCTACCAAAATTTTTGAAATTACCGAAACACTCCAGTTGGCAAAATTTCCAAAATACCCTTGGTTTGTGAAAATTTCCAAACAATCGTGATTTTATAAAATACCCATGTTTTGCAAATTTACCCGAAAACCCTTAGATTTACAAAAGTAACCCGGTTTGCAAAATTAGATTTTCCAAAGTACCCCTACTTCAAAAAGGAAAAAAAAACTTGTTTTCCAAAATACCCTTGCTTTAAAAAAAATACCAAAGTATTCGAAAAAAAAATCACCAAGATACTCTATTTTGGAAAATACCTTGTAGGGCAAAACTGCGGAAAAACCCCTGGGTAGTGAAATGACGAAAATACCCTTATGTGATGAATGTGAGTTCATGAATGTTATATGTATGTTGATGTGTGATGGTTGAATGTATGTGGTTTCTAGAATTAGGAGATAAACTTGAGACTGAAACTGTAGATAGGTTCAAATTCGAAAGAACTACTTTTGAAACTACTGTCCATAAGATTGTTCGTGGTTAATCAGTTAAAGAAATTAATAATTCATAAAACTTCTAATTCAGATAATACGAGAATCAACGATGAGCGCTAGAAGAGGAGCATAAGGCTCGGGATTGTTCAATCACCATTAAGTCGGGTATGTTTTGTGTGGATGCTATATTTTTGGGTATAGAAACTGTATGCGTACAATGTTTATATATTATTAAATTAGAGTGCGCAGCGAAAGCATAGTGGTGAGACTTGGGTAGTACGATTAGTAGTTGGAAATTTTGAGGACAAAATTTCTTTAAGGGGGGTAGAACTGTAACATCCTAAATTTTTGGGCCTATGCGTTTAATGGGTGGATATGTTTAATGTGTTAATTTAAGTGTTAGGGGTCCAAATTGGACTCAGGCTTAGGTAGAGGCCTTGATTAAAATTATCTGTTTGGGCATTATAGGGTTTAAAAGGTAGTATCTATGTTCAAAATACCAAAGTGGGCTTGTGGCCGAATCTTAGGAGGTGACGCCACACAAGGGAGTAAGGGGCACAAATTTAAGTTTCATGGAGCCCAATTCTTTTAATTCAAGTTAGCTAAATTTTGGGCATTAGGGTTAGGTGGAGTGGACAGCAACAAGGCTCAAAAATAGGAGGATTTATGTGAATGGGATAATGTAGATATTATAGTTGATAATTTGGAAGATAAAAAAAGAGAAAATATAGGAATTATCTCAAGGCTAAGTAGTGGCCGAATTTCAAACTCTTAGGGGGAGGAGAAATCGATTTCTGATATGGCTAAGGAGTGCCGAAACTTTAAATAGTCAGGTGAAGGTTCTCGTCTTTATTTTTTGGCATTTAGGGTTTCCATCTTTTCTTTCTCTCTGAGTAAAAGCCGAAATTCCTAACCCTATTCCCTCATCTTCACTTTGATTCAAAAGCCGGAACTCCATTGTTCTTTTCTTTTCTTTCTTCTAAAAGCCGAAATCTCATAATCCTTTCGCTACATTCTTTTCTTTTGATCTTTGCTGAAGCTGAACCTACCTGTAGTCTGCCGAAATTCTCTTTTCTTCTTCCTACCGATTCCTTCATTAAAAGCCGAATCCCCATAGATTTCTTCTTATCATCTTCTCTTCTGATCTTCTCAGAAAGCCGGAATCTCTAAGGGGTAGTTGAATTCTTTGTGTTAAGGTGAGTGCCGATTGTCCTATCTTTTCACTTTCTCTTTCGAGTTTTGGAAGACAAAGCCGAAAAGCTAATGGTTTAATGGTTCTATGTATTTTCTTGTTGGGCGACATTCGGGAATTGAAGTAGATCTCTTAGATCTAAAAGCCGGAAACACTAGTCCCTAAATCTCATATCACTTTTCGGGATTTCAAGGTAAGGATTTCAATTCTCCTTAAGATGATCAACCGTTTTCCTTGCCACTGTTGTACCTTAACCTAATGTTTCGTTACCGGCTTCTGAACAACACCTTAGGCAGATAGCGGTGGTGCTGGCTACGGATAGCGTCGACTTAGAGGGTCTCGTTCTAACGATAATCAGGTGTGTAGATCTCTATCACACTAACTAATCTGTACTATATATGTTATGGGCTAAAAGCCAAAAAAAGGCTGTATAGACAGTCGGATTACCCAAAAAGGGTAGGCAAGGGAGCCAGGTACGTAACCATAGAAACTTCTCTATGTGTATCGATGTATGTAATAAACTGTGATCTTTTAGGTAGTATATTGTTTTGATTTTGCATGGATATATGCATGGGATGGGGTTAATATGATGAAGGGGAAGAGCATGTTAATAGGTCACTTGGTGATCGGTGGTTAAACCACGAATTGTAAAATTAGGTCACAATAGTGATCGGTGGCTGAGCCACGTTATATTATGAGGTCACATAGTGATCGGTGGCTAAGCCACGTTAAATTTATTCCTGACTGATAGGAATAGGCAGCATGACTGTCGATATGGTGTGTAGCGGTTGGTGGGTTGATTGTAGAAATCCCCAAGGTGTGTTGGCTGGTACGGGCTGGTGTGTAGAGGATGGACTTTTAGGTTGGGTTGGGCCATGTTGCATGTAAATATTTTGTTGCCATTGTGTATGGGCCAAGGCCCATAATGTGTTTGTGGGCCTCAAGTCGTTGTGTGTTTCGGGATTTGCACACTGAGTCTTGGTGACTCACCCTTTTATTTTCCCTGACTTTTCAGATGAGTAGTAGATCGTGGACATGGGAGCCGAGACGGACTCGAGGGGCCATCAAGTTTTTATTTTCATAGATTATTTCGGCTTTTCTTTAAGTTTTAATTTTTGGAATATTTATGTAGTAAGTCCCCATAGTTTATATTTCACTGCTTAATTTTTAATATTTGCAACTTATGAAATTTTGTCAAAAGGTTTAATTATTCAAAATAATAACAATACAAGTTTTTTTTCAAAAGGTCACCTATTTATTCAAATATTGTCTAATTAACTTACGATTTCTGAAACGAACGAAGCAAAAGTTTTCAATGTACAACTCGTAGCATACCAAATCCGGTCGAAACTTATGGGCCGGGTTTGGGGTGTTACAATTTCGTATCAGAGCCCAGTTCAAAACTCGGGCTGTGAAATGGGTCTAGTAGTGTTTTGAAAATTTGATGTGAATTTGAGAAAAATGTCTTGGAAGAAGATATGGCCTTCGAGTCTACCGGCACCCGATCCACGCAGGTAAGTATTCTAACTCTTGATGTGATATACTTGTTGGGTTGATGGGCTTTATGGACGTAGACTAGTATGATAGTATTGATGGACTTTAGGCTCAGTTTAAACAACTCTTTAAATTCATAAGACTTAATCTATCCAAACAAACCCATGAACAAGTCGCAGGGTTAGGGTGTGGCAAGAGGCATACGCATGTCTAGGATTGGATTCAGGGAGAGCTTGGTACTTAAGCAGTCCTAGTGACTCACCTCCTCTTCGCTGGAATCCTACCTGGTACGTAGTGATTGTTCACCGTAGCCACGAGGATTTGTTGACGGGCCAAAATCTATAATTAAAACCCGAAAGGGACCAGCCACCCTATCTCGCAACCAAAATTTCCAAAATACACTTGATTTGTGAACATTTCCAGAATACCCCAGAATTGTAAACCTACCAAAATTTTTGAAATTACCAAAACAATCCAGTTGGAAAAATTTCCAAAATACCCTTGGTTTGTGAAAATTTCCAAACAATCGTGATTTTATAAAATACCCATGTTTTGCAAATTTGCCCGAAAACCCTTAGATTTACAAAAGTAACCCGGTTTGCAAAATTAGATTTTCCAAAGTACCCCTACTTCAAAAAGGAAAAAAAACTTGTTTTCCAAAATACCCTTGCTTTAAAAAAAATACCAAAGTATTCGAAAAAAAAATCACCAAGATACTCTATTTTGGAAAATACCTTGTAGGGCAAAACTGCGGAAAAACCCCTGGGTAGTGAAATGACGAAAATACCCTTATGTGATGAATGTGAGTTCATGAATGTTATATGTATGTTGATGTGTGATGGTTGAATGTATGTGGTTTCTAGAATTAGGAGATAAACTTGAGACTGAAACTGTAGATAGGTTCAAATTCGAAAGAACTACTTTTGAAACTACTGTCCATAAGATTGTTCGTGGTTAATCAGTTAAAGAAATTAATAATTCATAAAACTTCTAATTTAGATAATACGAGAATCAACGATGAGCGCTAGAAGAGGAAGAAGAGGCCGCGGCCGAGGCCGTGGAAGTGTTAGGACTAATGTGCTGACTCAGCTAGTTAGGGAGGTACTGAAGGAGGTTAAAGAAATCGGGGAAACACTTCGGGTTGGGTGCGTGGACTATAAGAAAAAAAAAAGAGATCGTAGTTTTCTAGGGTTGCAGTCTCGTTCTGTGAAGCATGTTAAGGTACGTCCAAACTTTTGGGTTTGCGAATATTGTAGAAGGCGTCATTCGAGTGAATGTTGGAGGAAGTCAGGAACGTGTTTAAGATGGGGGTTTGAGGAGCATAAGGCTCGGGATTGTTCAATCACCATTAAGTCGGGTATGTTTTGTGCGGATGCGATATTTTTGGGTATAGAAACTGTATGCGTACAATGTTTATATATTATTAAATTAGAGTGCGCAGCGAAAGCATAGTGGTGAGACTTGGGTAGTACGATTAGTAGTTAGTTGGAAATTTCGAGGATGAAATTTCTTTAAGGGGGTAGAACTGTAACATCCTGAATTTTTGGGCCTATGCGTTTAATGGGTGGATATGTTTAATGTGTTAATTTAAGTGTTAGGGGTCCAAATTGGACTCAGGCTTAGGTAGAGGCCTTGATTAAAATTATCTGTTTGGGCATTATAGGGTTTAAAAGGTAGTATCTATGTTCAAAATACCAAAGTGGGCTTGTGGCCGAATCTTAGGAGGTGACGCCACACAAGGGAGTAAGGGGCCCAAATTTAAGTTTCATGGAGCCCAATTCTTTTAATTCAAGTTAGCTAAATTTTGGGCATTAGGGTTAGGTGGAGTGGACGGCAACAAGGCTCAAAAATAGGAGGATTTATGTGAATGGGATAATGTAGATATTATAGTTGATAATTTGGAAGATAAAAAAAGAGAAAATATAGGAATTATTTGCAAGGCTAAGTGGTGGCCAAATTTCAAACTCTTAGGGGAGGAGAAATCGATTTCTGATATAGGTAAGGAGTGCCAAAACTTTAAATAGTCAGGTGAGGGTTCTCGTCTTTATTTTTCGGCATTTAGGGTTTCCATCTTTTCTTTCTCTCTGAGTAAAAGCCGAAATTCCTAACCCTATTCCCTCATCTTCACTTTGATTCAAAAGCCGAAACTCCATTGTTCTTTTCTTTTCTTTCTTCTAAAAGCCGAAACCTCATAATCCTTTCTCTACATTCTGTTCTTTTGATCTTTGCTGAAGCCGAACCTACCTGTTGTAACACCCCAACCCGGCCCATGCATTTCTACCGGATCTGGCATGTCACGGTTTGTACTTTGAAAACTTTTGCCTTGTTGGTTTTGGAAATCGTAAATTAAATAGACATTATTTCAGAAAATAAGTGGCATTTTTAAAATAAAACCTTGTATTAAGTATATTTAAACCTTTGACATAATCTCATAAGTTGCAGAACATTAAAACTACTTAATTGGATAAACCTATGGGTCCTTATTACATTGATAATTCCAAAGTAAAAATAAAATAAAAGAAAACTTTAAAGAAATCCCAAAATAATAATTTGTAGAAATAAAGCTTGATGGCCCCTCGAGTCCGTCTCGGCTCCCATGTCCACGATCTACTGCTCATCTGGAGAGTAGAGAAAAAGAAAGCGTGAGTCACCAAGACTAAGTGTATAAATCTCAAAACACACAACGACCTGAGCCCATAATCACATTATGGGCTGGTACGGGCTGGTGTGTAGAGGATGGACTTTTAGGTTGGGTTGGGCAATGTTGCATGTAAATATTTTGTTGCCATTGTGTATGGGCCAAGGCCCATAATGTGTTTGTGGGCCTCAGGTCGTTGTGTGTTTCGGGATTTGCACACTGAGTCTTGGTGACTCACCCTTTTATTTTCCCTGACTTTTCAGATGAGTAGTAGATCGTGGACAGGGGGGCCGAGACGGACTCGATGGGCCATCAAGTTTTTATTTTTATAGATTATTTCGGCTTTTCTTTAAGTTTTAATTTTTGGAATATTTATGTAGTAAGGTCCCACAGTTTATATTTCACTGCTTAATTTTTAATATTTGCAACTTATGAAATTTTGTCAAAAGGTTTAATTATTCAAAATAATAATAATACAAGTATTTTTTTTCAAAAGGTCACCTATTTATTCAAATATTGTCTAATTAACTTACGATTTCCGAAACCAACGAAGAAAAGTTTTCAATGTACAACCCATAGCATACCAGATCCGGTCGAAACTTATGGGCCGGGTTTGGGGTGTTACACGTCCATCGGTCCACAGTCGTCTCATGCGATCTGTGCAACCTTAACAGATCAATACTGGATCCACAGTCGTCTCATGCGACCCATACGACCCTATCAAAACTTTCTCCGTATCAATGTCCCAACCCCATGCAATATGTCGTGTATGTCATGCTCAATCATTACACGTGTATGCAAAATGGCCATGCTCAGTAACAGTCATTTAAACATATACTAAAAGCATATCAGTCACACGACCACAATCAAGTCAGTTAAAACACAGTCATACGATCACAGTCAAATTAGTCAAATCCATAGCCTAAGTCAGTCATTTACCCACAAGGGCAAAATAGTCATTTTACCCTATAAGGGTATTTCAGTAATCTTACCCTTCAGGGGTATATCGGTAATCCTAACCTACAGGGGTGTTTCGGTAATTTTGCTAACTGAGGGTATTTCAGTAATTTTACCAACCAGATTTCGATAATTCTACAAACCGGGAGTGTTTCGATAATTTTACAAACTGGGGATATTTCAGTAATTTTGCAAACCAAGGGTATTTCAGTAATTTTGCAAATCAGGGGTATTTTAGTAATTTTGCAAACTGGGGGTATTTTAATAATTTTACAAATCGAGGGTATTTTAGTAATTTTACAAATTGGGGGTATTTCAATAATTTTGCAAATCATGGGTATTTCAAGAATTTTGCAAACTGAGGGTATTTCGATAATTTTGCAAATCGAGGTATTTTTGTAATTTTGCAAACTGGGGGTATTTCAGTAATTTTACAAAATCAGGGTATTTTGGTAATTTTGCAAACCAGGGGTATTTTGATAATTTTGCAAATCGGGGGTATTTCAGTAATTTTGCAAATCGGGGGTATTTCGATAATATCTTGCAAACTGGGGGTATTTCAGTAATTTTGTAATTCGAGGGTATTTCAGTAATTTTGCAAATTGGGGGTATTTCAATAATTTTGCAAACTGGGGGTATTTTGATAATATTTTGCAAACTGGGGGTATTTCAGTAATTTTGCAAACTGGGGGTATTTTAGTAATTTTGCAAACCGAAGGTATTTTGGTAATTTTACAAACTAGGGGTATTTCAGTAATTTTGCAAACTGGGGGTATTTTAGTAATTTTGCAAATCGGGGGTATTTCAGTAATTTTGTAAATCAGAGGTATTTCGGTAATTTTGCAAACTGGGGATATTTTGGTAATTTTGTAAACTGGGGGTATTTTGATAATTTTGCAAATCGGGGGTATTTCAATAATTTTACAAACTAGGGGTATCAGCGACCCAACAGAAGGTCCATCGTCGCCTTGAGCGACTTAAGTAACCTAAACAGTCACAACGGTATAAATGGGCCTAAGGCCCATTACTCGGCCCAAGTGGGCCCACGCACTCGTGTGGCCCATTTAGCCCAGAAACAACCATAGTTATGCAACCGTCACAGTCCAAATAACACTTACCACATCACATACATTTTATCCATGTGGGCCCACAAGCCCACTGGGCCCACACAGCCCATTTCGACCCAATGAGGCTCAGAACAGCCCAAGACCATGAGAGCGCTCGTGGTGGCCTCTACAGACTAACGCCCATGTTCGTGGGCTCGGTCCACCACACGTGCGATCGCACGCTCGTGTGGCATCATTCGTCGGTATTTCAGCTTTTCGGCATCCGGCATTTCGACATTTGCCGCTACAGCTAACACCATGCGAAAAACATTCACACTCTATCGGCTTTTGACCGATTAGCAATTACGGTACTAATACAAACCTGTTGCGATGTTGAAACCAAACCACTTCCGAGATCGAGAACCAACCAATCAATCACAAAATCCCTCTTGTTCCAACACCATGTAGTCTTTCCAACGCTTTACCTTCATGAGAACAGTTAACCAAACTCATAAACAATCATAATCCCCTAATCGGTACCACTAAAACTTGAACCCTTACTAATAAAGGAAATGATCACTTGAAAGGGATAAGGAATCGCCCAACACCTTCCTTAATGAAATTGAATCCCTAACAACATTCGGTCAAGACACAACGTTACAAGGCAACATCTAGGCGAAAAGCAATTGAGAGAAAAGAAGTACATTCAGCCTTTAAATAAAAGAAATCGCAATCTTCAAAGACAAAAACTTTCCAATACTCACCAAGACTCAAGTCTAGTAGTCGCCCAAATAAAAAAGAGATCAATAAACCAAGAGAAAAAGTGTTCGGCTTTGAAGAACAATGGACCCGAAGTTTAACCTTCAACCTTATGAAATCAAGATGATTAGACTTATGAGTAACCCCAAAGAGGAGAGTAGCATAAATAAAAGATGAAGAAAAGAGATAGGGAGAAGGGATATTCGGTTACAAGATGTAACATCCCCAAACCCGGCCCATTCGCTACGACCGAATCTGATTATGTCACTGGGGAAAGTCGGATGAAAATCTTTATTAACTTAGCATAAAGCATGAAAGAATTCAATTTTTGAAAACCATGTTCATTTAAAGCAATATGCAAACTTTAGAAGTTACAAATTGTCTAAAAATACTTATTAAACATACTTTTATAAATAGGGTACTGGAATTAAAACCATTTTCACATAGAAATCCAAATTAGATAAACCATGGTTAAAGTAATACCAAAATAATAAAATGGCCTTTATTACAACCCAATAATTCAAATAAAGTACTTATATCAAAACCAAGCATAAAATATTAAATCATCATCTTCGGCATGGGCCACCTTGTCCTCTCCGATCCCGGTCCAGCTTTATGCAATACCTGAAATGGTTAAAGGAAAAAGGTGAGTCACCAAGACTCAGTGTGCAACCCTTTTTCCCGGATTAGCAAAACATCATATGCAAACATAACATAATCATCATGCATCCAATTAATATGCACCCACTCCTAACCATCCATTCACCTTTTCTACCCCATGTGGTACCAAACCACTGGTGGTGCCAAACCACTGGTGACATATAGTCACAATGTGTTACCAAAACACTGGTGTCCCAAAGACACAATATCCGTCAATGTGGTGCCAAACCACTGGTGTCCCAAAGACACATTTGTGCTACCAAAGCACTGGTGACCGAAGTCACAAATCCAATGATGGGGCCAACCCATCGTGTGATACCAAATCACTAGCAGACGATCCCATATCTCAAGTGGGGCCAACCCACGGTGGTGTTAACCACAGGGACGAGTCGCAATGAGGTGCCAAACCTCTGGTGTCCCAAAGACACAAATGTGGTACCAAACCACTGGTGACCGTAGTCACAATAATCGAGTGATGGGGCCAACCCATCGTGTGATACCAAATCACTGGCGTCAATCCCTCAATACCGCCTTGTGGGGCCAACCCACTGTGGTGCGAAACCACGGGGACGAGACGCTGAGGTGCCAAACCTCTGGAGGTGCCAAACCTCTGGTGACCCAAAGTCACAAAGTTGTGTTACCAAAACACTGGTGCTCGTCAGCACAAAATATCACTGCCCCCTCCTCTCATATCACCCATCATCATACCAACTCATGTATAGTATTCAAATCATGCAAACATGTTTAACGTTGCATCTCATAGCACATACATCATAAATCATGACATCATGTATCAATAACAGTACTCATAATGAAACGGACTTACCTGAATCCGTGCACATACCCCATAGGGTATCATATCACTCAACCATACTATTTCGGTTTTACCAATCAATCAGTTTATCAAACATATACAAAGCAAGAAGTGTGTTAGTTTACACACCTGGTTACTAATGCGACTATCAAATCCCGTAGATCAAGATCTAACGCACTAGATCCCCCTTCCTTAACACTTTTCGAGCACTAACCACAACCCGAGATATGCGAGATCAAGCCTTCCCCTACAATCGGCCAGAACTAAACAACATAATCATGCTAATCAACCTCTAAGGGTATAATCGAAATTTTACCTACTAAGGGTATTTTCGTAAATTTACACCTGCAATGGCCTTTCTGAAGGCCTAATGTCGCCACTAGCGACTCAGCTACCATTTCCGGTTGTACCGGACGATTGGGCCTAAAACCCGATTTCGGCCCATCCGGGCCTACACGCTCGTGTGGCCCACCTAGCACAAATCTAGCCACGTATAAAAGTTCCACCTAGTCTAGTTCAACATATACTAACCAATCATGCAATTTACTCATATGGGCCCACGGGCCCATTGGGCCCACTTCGGCCCATCGAGGCCTAAGCAGCCCCAACCCACAAGAATACTACTGATGGCCTCAACTATCGCGTCGAAGCCCCACACATGCGCTCGCACGCTTGTATGGCTACTAATGCCGTGTAACCGGCATTTCGGCATTTTGCCACTCTACAACTAGAGTAGAGAGAGTTACACACCTGATAGGACTCTAGGGCTAATCCGCGCTCCGACCACTCTTGTGCCCAAACGCCCTCCAAGATGTGTTTACTCTCCTCCTAGGATGCTCCTTATATAGCTAGCTCTTTACCTTCATTCTTTGTGTCTTTCCGATGTGGGATCCCTTCGTCAGTAGAGTTTAAATTCAACTGAAACTCTTGCCGTCCAATCCGCAAAATAAATACTCCATTGCTTGTCATGAGATTCGAACCCAGGCTCCCTTGCAACATAATCCACGCTGCTAACCACTTGGCCACAAGCTCCTCTTGTGTCTTAAACCATGTGCAACTAAATATAAACTATGGGCCAAATTCTAAGGTCCAAGCAAAAAGAAACCAAAATGCAAAAGCCAAGACTTGAACCTTGGACCTCCTTCCTTCCTTGTGGCGTCACTCCCTTGTCTCTTATGTGGCGTCACTTTGCCACTACACCACACACTCCACTTTTGTTATTTTCTCCATATTTTATTCTTAAGGCCTACCTGCCCACTTCCAGGGTTTTTTTTTCACTTAAAACTAAAATTTCCCCAAAGCCAATATTTGATCCCGGGACTTCGTAGAAGCCCTCTAACCTTCCAAAATCACTTATCCAATAGGTCTAACTAGCATTTAAGCCGATCTCTTATTCTCTAAAAATTTAAACGCTACTACGCCTAAGGCCCATTGGGCTCAATTCTCCTAGGCCCAATTTTGGGATGTTACAAATCTACCCTCCTTAAAGAAATTTCGTCCTCGAAATTTCCAACTAACTAACAGTCGCACATCCTACCACACTACGCTCTTGCTGCGCACTCTGATCTTAATAAAGCTGTGATTCCACCTTGACCACGTCCGCGACAACCACGTCCCCTAGAACTCATATCTAGCGTCGCGATTTAATCTGATTAAAAGTTTTATGCATTAGGAATTTTGTTCCACTGTTTTATCCACGAGCAAATTTTATGAACAGAAGTTTCTGGAAGTCGTTCTTTCGAGCAATCAAAGTTTCATCTCAAGTTCTCTGTTCTAATTCGAACATTCACATACTTCACTAAAGACACATTCATTCATCCATGTCACTTTCTTGAGCATTCCCAACCCAGGGGTAATTTCATCATTTTCCTATAGGGGTATTTCGGTAATAACTCAGGGTCAATTTGAAAATAGTTTTCAAATTAAAGATATTTCAAAGTTTACAAAATCTCAGGGGTCATCTTGAAAAATTTGTTTTTCAAACCAGATGTGTTGTAAAAATTTCAGAAATCGGGGTTATTTCAGTAATTGGGGACGTTAAGGGCATTCTCATAAATTTCCTAAATCAGGATATCTCGATATTTGTAAAACAGAAGTTTTTGATATTTTCATAATGTAAGAACATTTTAGTAAAAATCGAGGGAATTATGAAAATTTTGAAACCAAGGGCATTTTGGTAATTTTGTTCATCAGGGGTAATTTTGTAAATTTTCAAATCAGGGTATCTTGAAAATAGCGTTTTTGTATACTTTTGCAAAGTAGGGAAATTTTATTAAAATTGGAGTTAAATCGGAAATCTTAAAAGTCAGGGGCATTTTAGTAATTTTCAACACAGGGGTATTTTTGTAATTTCCCCATACCAGAGTATCTTAACATTTTGAAATTTCGAGATTTTGGTATTTTGCAAAGTAAAATCATTTTAACAGAAGTTGAGGGTAGTACCGTAATTTTACAATACAAAGGCATTTTTGTAATTTTGCCACTAGGGGCATTTTTGAAATTTTGGTAAATCGAGAAAACGTCTTTCAAAATCAGATTTAAGGTTTACAAACCAAAGGGGTAAGTTTGAAAATTTTAAAACTAAGGGTTTTAAAACAATAAGGCTAATCCCTTTCGGGTTTTAATACTTGGTTTAGCCTATGAACAAGTCTTCTTGGTTAAGGTGAACCGTAGCTACGCACCAGGTAGGATTCGAGTAAAGAGGAGGTGAGTCGCTAGGACTGCTTAAATACCAAGCTCTTACTGAATACCAATCCTCGACATGCGTACAGTGGTTGCCACACCTTAACTCGGTGACTTACTTCACAGGTTTGTTTAGTAGCCTTAAGTCTTATGCATGTGTTTGAGTAGACTAGTCCTAGGGTTCAACCGATCCTAGTTCACTAATCTACGTTCCCATAAAAACCCATAATATTCACATATAAATTAATTCATCAAGTAGAGTTACTTACCTGGTGGACTGCGGGCCGGAGACACAGGTGCCATGCCAGAGTAACCTGAAAACTTTTTATAAAAGCCCACATTTTGAAAAGCCCATTTTGGAAACGTTTTTGGGCCCAAAACCCTCAAAGCCGAGTTTTGAACCGGGCTCTGATACCAAACTGTAACATCCCCAAACCCGGCCCATTCGCTACGACCGAATCTGATTATGTCACTGGGGAAAGTCGGATGAAAATCTTTATTAACTTAGCATAAAGCATGAAAGAATTCAATTTTTGAAAACCATGTTCATTTAAAGCAATATGCAAACTTTAGAAGTTACAAATTGTCTGAAAATACTTTATTAAACATACTTTTATAAATAGGGTACTGGAATTAAAACCATTTTCACATAGAAATCCAAATTAGATAAACCATCGTTAAAGTAATACCAAAATAATAAAATGGCCTTTATTACAACCCAATAATTCAAATAAAGTACTTATATCAAAACCAAGCATAAAATATTAAATCATCATCTTCGGCATGGGCCACCTTGTCCTCTCCGATCCCGGTCCAGCTTTATGCAATACCTGAAATGGTTAAAGGAAAAAGGTGAGTCACCAAGACTCAGTGTGCAACCCTTTTTCCCGGATTAGCAAAACATCATATGCAAACATAACATAATCATCATGCATCCAATTAATATGCACCCACTCCTAACCATCCATTCACCTTTTCTACCCCATGTGGTACCAAACCACTGGTGGTGCCAAACCACTGGTGACATATAGTCACAATGTGTTACCAAAACACTGGTGTCCCAAAGACACAATATCCGTCAATGTGGTGCCAAACCACTGGTGTCCCAAAGACACATTTGTGCTACCAAAGCACTGGTGACCGAAGTCACAAATCCAATGATGGGGCCAACCCATCGTGTGATACCAAATCACTAGCAGACGATCCCATATCTCAAGTGGGGCCAACCCACGGTGGTGTTAACCACAGGGACGAGTCGCAATGAGGTGCCAAACCTCTGGTGTCCCAAAGACACAAATGTGGTACCAAACCACTGGTGACCGTAGTCACAATAATCGAGTGATGGGGCCAACCTATCGTGTGATACCAAATCACTGGCGTCAATCCCTCAATACCGCCTTGTGGGGCCAACCCACTGTGGTGCGAAACCACGGGGACGAGACGCTGAGGTGCCAAACCTCTGGAGGTGCCAAACCTCTGGTGACCCAAAGTCACAAAGTTGTGTTACCAAAACACTGGTGCTCGTCAGCACAAAATATCACTGCCCCCTCCTCTCATATCACCCATCATCATACCAACTCATGTATAGTATTCAAATCATGCAAGCATGTTTAACGTTGCATCTCATAGCACATACATCATAAATCATGACATCATGTATCAATAACAGTACTCATAATGAAACGGACTTACCTGAATCTGTGCACATACCCCATAGGGTATCATATCACTCAACCATACTATTTCGGTTTTACCAATCAATCAGTTTATCAAACATATACAAAGCAAGAAGTGTGTTAGTTTACACACCTGGTTACTAATGCGACTATCAAATCCCGTAGATCAAGATCTAACGCACTAGATCCCCCCTTCCTTAACACTTTTCGAGCACTAACCACAACCCGAGATATGCGAGATCAAGCCTTCCCCTACAATCGGCCAGAACTAAACAACATAATCATGCTAATCAACCTCTAAGGGTATAATCGAAATTTTACCTACTAAGGGTATTTTCGTAAATTCACACCTGCAATGGCCTTTCTGAAGGCCTAATGTCGCCACTAGCGACTCAGCTACCATTTCCGGTTGTACCAGACGATTGGGCCTAAAACCCGATTTCGGCCCATCCGGGCCTACACGCTCGTGTGGCCCACCTAGCACAAATCTAGCCACGTATAAAAGTTCCACCTAGTCTAGTTCAACATATACTAACCAATCATGCAATTTACTCATATGGGCCCACGGGCCCATTGGGCCCACTTCGGCCCATCGAGGCCTAAGCAGCCCCAACCCACAAGAATACTACTGATGGCCTCAACTATCGCGTCGAAGCCCCACACATGCGCTCGCACGCTTGTATGGCTACTAATGCCGTGTAACCGGCATTTCGGCATTTTGCCACTCTACAACTAGAGTAGAGAGAGTTACACACCTGATAGGACTCTAGGGCTAATCCGCGCTCCGACCACTCTTGTGCCCAAACGCCCTCCAAGATGTGTTTACTCTCCTCCTAGGATGCTCCTTATATAGCTAGCTCTTTACCTTCATTCTTTGTGTCTTTCCGATGTGGGATCCCTTCGTCAGTAGAGTTTAAATTCAACTGAAACTCTTGCCGTCCAATCCGCAAAATAAATACTCCATTGCTTGTCATGAGATTCGAACCCAGGCTCCCTTGCAACATAATCCACGCTGCTAACCACTTGGCCACAAGCTCCTCTTGTGTCTTAAACCATGTGCAACTAAATATAAACTATGGGCCAAATTCTAAGGTCCAAGCAAAAAGAAACCAAAATGCAAAAGCCAAGACTTGAACCTTGGACCTCCTTCCTTCCTTGTGGCGTCACTCCCTTGTCTCTTATGTGGCGTCACTTTGCCACTACACCACACACTCCACTTGTGTTATTTTCTCCATATTTTATTCTTAAGGCCTACCTGCCCACTTCCAGGGTTTTTTTTTCACTTAAAACTAAAATTTCCCCAAAGCCAATATTTGATCCCGGGACTTCATAGAAGCCCTCTAACCTTCCAAAATCACTTATCCAATAGGTCTAACTAGCATTTAAGCCGATCTCTTATTCTCTAAAAATTTAAACGCTACTACGCCTAAGGCCCATTGGGCTCAATTCTCCTAGGCCCAATTTTGGGATGTTACACAAGAGATTAATGGAGAGAAATAGAGGAGAAGAATTTAGAGAAGAGGAGGAAGAAATTCGACCAAAGGTACTTGAGGAAAAAGAGAAGATGGGACGGCACAGTAGTGAAGTAATTGAGAGGAAAAGAATTAGAGAAGAAAAGAAAGTCTAGAAGAGGAGAAATGAGGGAGGAATTCAGCCAGTAATTGAAAGTAAATTCGGCACAAAATGGCCTAAATGGTCATGCCATTTCAGCAAAAGAATCATCAAATGCAGAAACCAAAAATGAGCCAATCCCCCCTAGCTGAATTCTTGAGCAACCCCAAAGTCCCTATTCGGCTCAGACACTACTTCATCCCCCCTTTCCTTGATCTCCTCCAGCAACCAATATTATCCCTCAACATCCTCCTTAATCTACTCCCTACCTCCCATTCAAATACCAAGACCAATTCGAACCTTCACCAAGTAGAGTTCCACTCCAACTCAACTTCTAACTCAACAAGGAGTAAAATAAATTACTCTTTTGAGTAGGGAGAGACTTGAACCTCTGACCTTCTTGCCCCCCTTGTGATGCTACCTCCTTGCCAGTCCACCACACGCCACTTGCCACTAAGCCACAAGCTCCTCTTTGTGTTATAAATTATCCAAAAAATATTCTTAAAACCTACCCACTAACATCAAGGCTCCTTCTAGAGAAAAACATAAATTTTTGCTAAAGCCCAGGTTTGAACCCAAGACTTCTCCAACACTCCCAAACACTCCTAAATCACTTAACCATCAAAGCAAACAATCAATTGTGATATTTCTTGCACACATAAACTTTTATGTGCAGTTTCTTAGCGGCTCCCATGCACAAGGCCCAACACTTCTAGGCCCAAAAATTCGGGGCGTTACACCATTTTTAGACGCCTTCTTGACATTTTTGGTCCCATGTCATCAAATAACATCAATTAGAGATTTCAATTCTCTTCGAAACAATATATCATGGGCTCAAAACATAGTTTTGTAGCTCATGTTATGGTCAAAATACTACAGTATTGTAAAGTGAGAGTTCAATATGCAAAAACTTGCAAAAAATAAAATTTAAGCGAACTTTTCTCTAATTATTCACCTAAACGATGAAAAATAAAAAAAAAATTGAGACAAAATAAAATAATTAAGGACTTAAATAATACAATTCAAAGAGAATTATCACAAATAAATTAAAATTTATGCACTTATCATCCTTATTTTAAAAATCAAATAAGTCCTCATCGAAAATTTTCACCAAATTGAGCCCTAATCAACGAAATAATCAATCAATTAAGCCCTCCAATAAAATTGATTGTGTTGACCGTTATATTTTTTTGACATGACAAACAATGACACATAATGATGACGCATGACATACCACATGTAGCTAATGCTGACATGGCATTTTTTCACATCAGTAAATATTTTAAATAATAAAATCCTAAAAAATAATCAAAAATAAAATGAACTAAAAATGCAATCCATAATGAAACTGGATAAATGATCATCTAAGTTCATTTGCATCTAGAGAACCATTTTTATAGGTTCATTTGGATATTATTTTTGAATAATATTATATATTTTTATAATTTCAAAAAATACTAGTTTCAAAATAAATTCTCAACTTTTTTAATTATTTAAAAAAGATCCTATCTAGAATAAATTTGGATAAATGAATATTTACAAGGGCAAAACTAGAAATATTTTTTAGGGGATCAAAATTATATTGTAATTTTTACAATAGTAAAAATACAATTCACCATTTTAATAGCCTATATCTTTATAATTTTTAAATAATTAAACTAAAATTATATTATTTTTAGGGGGCCAAAGTGCAACTTTACCTTTATTTGCCTAAATAAAAAATTTTCCCCTAGCTACGCCCCTAAATGTTTATATGCAAATAAACTTAGATGTTAATTTGTCCATATTTATTGTGGGCTTGCACTTTTAGTAATTTTAAAATATTTTTTAAACTTATAACTTTAAGAAATTATTTTATATTCCTAAACTTATAATATTATTTTCACTTTTCATTTTTTAAACTTATAAATTTTAAAATATAAAAAATTATAATATTATTTATTAAAAGTTCACCCAAAATGAATTTGGAGAAATAAATATCTAGATAGAAATGAACTTAGATAACAATTTTTCTATATTCATTCTAGACTTTCATTTTTAGTAAATTTAAAATATTTTTTAAAATTATAAATTATAAAATTTATTTTATATTTTCAAACTTATAACATTATTTTGAATTGTAAAATTTTAAAATTATATATATATATATATGAATTTATAAAAGTATGATATTATTTAAAAGATCATGTTTAAAATGAATTGGATAAAAGATTGTCTAAATGCAATTGAATTTAGATGTCTATCTATTCAAGTTCATTTTAGACTTGCATTTTTTAAAAATTTTTAAATAATATTTTAGTTTTTATATTATTTTAGGTTTTTTAATACTTTTGTAATATTTGCTGACTTGACAAAATTCCAGGTAAGCATCAATTATATATGACATATCACTTGTCATTATCTTGTATCATTATTTGCCATCTCAATAAAATGTAACGATTATCATTATCAATTTTAATGGAAGGACTTAATTGATTTTTTATTGATAGTTTCAATTTAGTGAATTTTTTTTTACAAAATTTAATTATTTTTTTTTTGTATTTTTAGTCAATGGTTTCTTCCCTTTAAACCTTTTTAATTAAAGACGAAGAGCATGCGTGTTGGCGAAGGGGACGAGTCTTTCTGGAAAATTAAAGTGTGTTTGGCAGAAGTAAAGTAAATTTCAAGTTTTGTGGGTGGAGGTGGTGGGGACCTAATTGAATGAATAGGCTCCTAAATTTCAAGGAATGCCTAAATTTAGGCAGAAAGTCTCTGGATTTTTCTTTTTCAAAAAACCCATTTCATTTGACTAACATTAACGGTTCCGTTAAAGTGAAACAGTTTTATTATTATTATTATTTATTATAGCTTAATTCATTATTTGACTCTTAAAAGCATTTTCATTTTCACATTTTGGTACTTAAAGTACATTCACATTTCAATTTGATACTTAAAATATGTCTCCGTTATATTTTTTTGTCCATTTTTTGACATACGTTAAATTTTTTTATAACCAATCACAAAACGCCACATGTTTTTATTAATTATATTTTTTTTCTAGATTTATATATTTTCTGAATTTTTTATATATTTATTTTAATTTTTTATATTTTTTCATGTGTATATACATTTTATAAAAGAAAAATATCCACGTAACATTTTGTGATTAGCTATAAGATTTTTTTTTAATGTTTGTAAAAAAATAGACTAAAATATAATAAAGACATACTTTAGGTACTAATTTGGGCCCAAAAAATTAGGTACCAAAGTGGATAACAAGTATACTTTAAGGGTCAAACCGTGAATTAAACTTTTTTATTTTTTAGGCTATGTTAGTCACATGGCACGCTACGCAATGGCGAAGCCAGGAGGGTTGGCACGGGCTCGATCCACCATAAAATGAAAAATTTTCTATTTAGGTCCCTTTATAATTTATAAAATTTTAAATTAGTAATGGTAAAATTACACTTTGCCCCCCAAAAGGTTAAACTTTTGATTTAATCCTTTAAAAATTATAAAGACATAGGTTATTAAAATGGTGAAATTACATTTTTACTGTCGTAAAAATATACAATTTAATTCTGCCCCTCAAAAAATTATGGCTTTGCCCTTGACGCTACGAATGTGCCACATGGCAAAAAAGATTTTTTTAATTTGTTAAAAATAAAAAATTTTAACAACCAATTTTTCAGTGGTGTCAAAAACAGAAGTTTCGAAACCCCATTTTCAATGATCGAGTCCGTGAAAATTAAATAATATTTACGAGGTTAGTATAAAGTTTAATTAAAGTCTGGTCCTTTAATTTTGTCAATAGGATAGTTAATTAAGGTACAAAGACTAAATTGTAAAAGCGGTAAAAGTTAATCACTACAGATTTTTAGGTGCTTAAGGGCTTATTTAATGATTGAATAGGGCCTAAAGTAGCAATTAAGCCAAATTAATTATGAGTGGACGGTTGGATAGCCATTTTTGCTAAAAAAGTTAAAAATATATTATAATATGATAATAAAAAGATAAATAAATAGAAACATGGATAGAAAGAGAAAACACCTCTTTGTTCTTCATCCTTTCACCGATTCTCCATTGTTGAGGATGGAAGATTTCGGCCAAGCTTTGAGCTCTCAATTGGTGAGTTCAATTTAATCTTCTTCTTCTTCTTTTTTGTAATTTTTATGTTTTGATATCTCAGGAGCTCGATTTAGCTAACCCGTATGTTATTTTTCAAAACTGTTAAAGTTTTCAAACGTTGCCATAGATGATTTATTGAAGCTTTTGGTATTAAATTATTGGATTTTAAGTTTAGAAATGAAAAAGGACTAATTTGTAAAGTGAAAGTTGTTAGTTTTGAACTTAGGGATTAAAGTGTAAGTATTTCAAATTTAGTATGAGATTTTTGTAAATATAGATACTACAGTGCTGTAGAAGGATGGAATTGAGATTGGTTTCGAAATCAAATCTCAAATTTGATAGTTATAACAATTTCGATTTTAGGGACTAAATTGAATAAAATACAAAACTTTAGGGAACATTCAAAAAACTAAAATTAAATTGTCATATGCATAAAGTATAATGTTATAATTATTTAGAATTTATAATTGAAATGATTTAATATTATAGATCGAGAATTGAACTAACCGAAAGATACTCAAGAAAAGGGAAAATTTGCAGATTAGTCTCTAACATCTTGTTATTGCAGTTTTTTCTAGGTAAGTGATCTGTCGTCGGTGTAGCAGAATAAACTAGTTTTTACACTTTAGGAGCTTGAAATTAAACATTATCATTAGGATCTTATTATGTTTTAGTAAGTTTTGTTAAATTTAATAAAATGTGCAAATCGAGTCTTTTATTAACCTTAGGGGCCGAATGAGGCCTAAAGGTGAGCTAATAAACTTTTTAAATGTGCAAGAGATCATGAAATGGCGTACCAAATAGATATTGGTTGCTATGTCGCAACACGAACTGTTCAATGTCACAACATAGGGAGTAGAATAGAGAATTCACGAAACTGCCTTCGATGTAGCGACATACCCCTGAAAATATCTCAAAAAGAAGTATACTGAATCCTATGTCATGACATAGGTCCTAGTGTGTTGCAACATCAAATCTAGATGGAAATTACCATGAGCCAGGGGGTGTTTTGGTTCGCACAATCAAACTTAAAACTTGGGAGCGTCAACTAACCTAGGGTTAAGGACAACGACCACCTAAAATCTATAAATAGGCTCCTTTGTCACATGTAAAAGGGACCAATTACTTTGTTTAGTTTTCTACTTTTAATTTTAGTTTAAGCTTTTCTTCCTTTTTAGGTTTTAGATTTATTTTCAAATTGTTCTTATTTATCTTGAAAGATTTGATTTGTGGAGATAGTCAAACTTCATGGATTCGATTTATTCTTAATACAATTCAGGCGTTTTTTTAAACTCTATACTTCAGTTCATTTATCATGTTTTCTCTTTACATCAATTCCATATTGTTTATGAAAACCATAAGGGAATAATCCTTCTAGGGGGGATTAGTGAGTGGAGGTATGATCCATTAACTATTTTGTAAGGTTACTCAGTGGATCATTTGTTTGGGAAAGGAAGAACTTAGAACCCTAGGTCTGACAACCCTAGGAAGTAATCAAGGTGGGAATTAACCAAAATTGGTATGGCCTATTCGTGAACACCGTCACACCAAACCAGTCTGGATTGTGAGGTCGAAAGATAAGTAGTTCTTGCTGACTCGTTATTTGAGTGGAAGATCGGAAGATCCTGCTGGGATAGCGACTAGTTGATTGATGAAAAACTCGAAGTGACAGTTGATGGGAAATACCAAAGCCAGCTAATCACCCATAATTAGATTTGATTTATCATATTCTTTGATCTCTTGAATTTTATTTCTTTATGTTATTTTATTTTGTTATTATAAAAAATCTTAAAAACTCTTTTATTTTACTATCATACTATAACCAAATTAAAATACAAATTAGATCTTTCAGTGTTTAAATTAAAATTGATCTAGCACTCGCCTCCCTTGGGTACGATCCTCAGAGTACTCACCTACTCCATTGTAACTATATTACAACTAGACCCGTATACCTGCGGATACCGCCTCATATATCTATATCTGTTGCTGCAGTATTTACATTCTGGATGTTAGTACCCCTGAAGGCGGTCAAGTTGCTGGCACCATTGCCAGAGAGGCAACGCCACTAGTTTAATTTTAATTTTTACACTTAGTAGGAATTATTAGGAAATCTTTACGTCATAGGTACAATTTATTTAGCCATAAACAATTAGGAAAACTACTCACATTATGCAAGTCTTAGGGACATTGTATGATATAGACTGTTTACGATCTAGTATTTCTCGTCATGTTATTCATAACTCACATTTTGAACTAAATCCTTTTTTACGAACATGGATTTCAGAAAATGTCAGATTTATCGATCGAAAAGCTAGGGATTTGATAGCATTTTTACAGAGATTTGATTACATATGTAGTATTGTTACTTACGCAAGCGTTCCACCAGATAACATCAAATTGTTATTAATCTCATTTGCACTGGATGGGAAGGCAAAAATGTGGTTAGAGGCACTTCCTCCAGATACCATTACTTCTTGGACTGAGTTTGTGTAGCTATTTCTTCGCCGAGAAGTACCTATGACTAAGGTACTAAATACTTATATACAATTATTTTATTTTAAACAAAATATTACTAAAACATTGGGACAAACATGAGAAAGGTTTAAAACAATTCTCAGATCCATATTAGGCGGGGGAATACACTTTGCAGTTCAGATACAACATTTCTATTATGGGTTGGATAGTCAAAATAGAAGGAAATTTGACATAATTCTGTACAGTGAAAGCTAGTGTGAAAGGATCAAAGAAAGGGTGGATGAGCATGAGCCAAAACTGGGGTCAAAACTGACAGTCAAATGTTGTGTTGGTTGGTCAATCACTCTCATTCAAGTAGGGTAAGCAAAACTCGATTCGACTCGAAAAAATTTGATTTTCGAGTTAAATGGATCGAGTTATTTGAGTTAATCGAGTCAACTCGAATTTTTTTTTCGAATTTTGAGTTCGAATCGAGTTTAGTTTTCAAATTCAAATAAACCAAATACAAAACTAAAATATTTTACATTTTTACCCCAAACCTTTTTACTTTCTCTCCAAACTTTTACTCCCTCCCACTTCCCCCCCAAAACTTTTATTCCCTTCCCATCTCACCCCCCTCCCCCGTCTACTCAAATCCATTTTCCCCCAAAATTTTAGTTCCCCAACCCTCAAAACTTTTTTATTATTTCCCTAAACTTTTACTTCTCACCCTTTACCCCTAAATAGTAATAATTTTATTTATATTTGCTATTTATATTATTAAATTAAATTTTACATTTTGTACTATATATATTATTGAATTGGCTAATCATATTAAATCTTTATAAATTTCTTTAAAATTGAATTATTGATAATGCCATAAAATATTCGTCTTAAAAATTTATGTTAGTATCAATTTCACATTTTATCTTTAAGATAACTTTTATTAAAAAATCACATTTTTTTACATCTAATATATGTTTTAATTTCAAAATACATAGTGACAAGAATCAAAATACGAATTTGATTGCGGAGCATGACAGTAGTTACAAGGACCCAAAGTCATTTTTTAAAATTGAACTCGAACAAATATATTTGATTCAATTTGAATTCCATCTCGCTCGACTCAATTCGAGAAAATTTCAAATCGATTTAGGATGATACAATAGGACTCGTCAACTCGATTAACTCGAAATTTTTTTCATTTGATTCGATTCGATTCAATCGAACGCTCACCCATATATTCAGGGTTATAAACAGTGACAAGCGCACTTCCACCTCTTGGAAAATCGTCCTCACCCATTGGAAATTTGGTAAAACATTAATCGACAAGAATTTCAGAGTTTGATCCCCCCATAAGTTAACACATAAGTTCGAAAAAGAAAAAAAGTTAGTACATATCCATTTCTAGTTTTACCCTTGATTGCATTTGTGTAAAGACTCCCTTCTTCCCTTAAATGCTTGCACTGAAAGTTTAATTTGATTTAAAATACTTAAATTGGGTTAAAATGGCGAAGTTCAATTTTAATTCGACTCTAAAATATTTAAAGGCTATTTAAATTTAATTTCAAAAGGAGACAGACTTAACATGCAAATAGACCAAAAGTATAAATTTTCGTACAAGATTTTTCCTCAATCTAGATCCGAATTCTGATTTTGCAAATCTAATTAATATCAAAATTAACTTACTTATTCAACATTTTATTCAATTTCATCCAAGAACACATAATTTGGACATTTTGCATTTTAGCCCCCATCATTTCACATTTATGCACTTTAGTCCTTATTACACAAATGCACAAAATTCACAAAATTACTTAAATACCAATGCTAGCCGAATTCTCTTTATTGCTATAAAAACCCATATTCTTCATTTATTTCACATATCAACCTCATATTTTACACATTTCACAAATTAGTCCAAAATTGACATTTTACTCAAAATCACTTTATTAAACATGATAATCAAACATAAAAGATTTATTTTTCATCATCAAACTACAAATTCATCACATTATCAACAATGGAAAATTTCAAATTTATCAACATTTCCTGTAACGCCCCGAAATTGGGCCTAGTAGAATTGGGCCCATTAGACCTTGAGCGCAGAAGCGTTTCAATTTTTTTTTTTTTTTGAGAACAAGAAAACGACATTAATACAAGTTGGATTTCTAGGAGGGTGATTTTGGAAGGTTATTGTAACATCCTGAAATTCGGAATTTTATGTTTTGTATTATACCATGCGATAGGCTAGTGAAAAATGTTAATTGTGTATGTTTAGAGGTTCAAAGAAGGCTTGGGGTTGAGTTGAGCCTTAGCAAAATTTTTGTGTTTAAGTACTTTAAGAAGAAAAGGTAAGTGGCATCATGACTTAAGGAAATAAATGTGTATTTTGCTAGCACAAGAGAAGCTAGTAGTAGAGTGGTATGGCGTCACATGAAGAGGCTTAAGGTGTGGAGTTCGAATCCCACCTTTTGCAAAATTTTTGGATTATTTTGTGCTTCTTTTCCAAAGTGTTGGCCAAGGCTTTAATAAGGAAAGGAAGACTTTTTAATTTGGGAAAGAAGATTAAGGATATGGTAAGGAGGAAAGCAAGGGAAAAACAAGGAATAAAATGAAGGAAAAAGGTAAGGGAGGGGAACATGTTGGCCTATTTTATGGAAGATGTTTTGGAAAGAATTTTTGGTCAACCATGACCTTTTGGGTGTTATCGGCACACGGTTTTGTTTGGAGAAAAGAGGAGCCGAATTTTCCTAGTCATTTTGCTAGTTTTGGTACAAGAAAGGCCTATTTTCGTTTTAGCATTTTTAGTTCTTCTTTTCCCAATTCTTTTCCTTTGTTTGCCGAAACTTTAAAGCCAAAATTGTGAATTTCTTTTTCTTGGTTTTGGCCGAAACACTCTAGCCTTTTTACTCATTTTTCCTTTGATAGCCGAAACTATCTAGCACTCTTTCTCCATCTTTTCTTTTTTTTTTTTCACCATTTCTTCAACCTCTCTTTTCTTCTTCTTTAACCAATATTTTGATGGCCGAATGTTGCTTGATTTTTCTCTCTAAATAGTCGAAACTCTAATCACACTATTTCTTCTTCTTACTTGCTTATTGGGCATTTCTTCCTTGACCAATTTGGTGTTCTAGTGGGTGGCTGAATATCACTTCAGTGCCGATTCATCTCCAGTCTTAAGTCAATCGGTGGAAGTCGGATCTATTATTGTCGAGGGACTATATCGCTCGTTCGTATTCATCCGTTAATCCTTCGAAAATAGTGGTAAGCCGAATCCTATCCCTAAACAACTACTTTTCTCATAGTAGTAATATTATAACCGAGACTTTTTCAATGGAGGCAAGTGGTAACGATTTGAAAGGAAAAGCGATAGGAAAACACAAAAGGAGTGGATTTACGATTCCTACTACTAAGTTCAAACGAAGGGCGGTATCAGCAGTTCGGGATTTTCCACCGGGTTGTGGACCATCATCCGGTGAGAATAGACAAATCGTGGTCGTTCACGATATTGAGACTAAGCATCTTATTAGAACGTCTGATTTAGATTTAGATTAAATAAATCTCGTTTGTTGGTTAATCGAGTGTAATGATGATTTAGGTGCCGACGATCAAGAAAGCTTAGTACTTACCGTAATCAGGTGTGTAATCTCACACCGAAATCCCGTAGATTCGAGATTCGATATCATGTTGAAAAATAGATCGTTATTATTTACAAGGCTAAAAATCATAATATGGCATAAATCGAGTAACTTGCTTAAATTAAATTATTTTTAAAGATCTGTCAAAATCGGTATTAAATTGCTAAATTACGAAAATGCCCCTATGGGCCGATTTACGAAAATACCCCTATGGGCTGATTTGCTAGAATGCCTTAGTGGGCTGAATTATTAAATTGCTTTATTGGGCCGATTTACCAAAATGCCCCTATAGGCCGATTTGCTAGAATGCCTTAGTGGGCCGAATTATTAAATTGCTTCATTGGGCTGATTCACCAAAATGTTTAACTAGATTAATGGTTGTTATATATATGTGGATATTTTAATTATGTATGTTGCATTTTTACATTTTGCATGAGATGGGAAAATTGTATGGAGAGTAGTGTAGCCTGGTGGCATTGCCACAATTTGTTCAGTAATATGCTTAATTATGATTTCGGTGGCTTGACCACGAAAATATTATACTTTAGCAGCTTGGCTGCAAATTGGTATGAGTAGCGGGGTGGGTTGACTTGATCCCCACAGGTGTGGTTGGTTGGTCGGGGGTGTGATGGATGGATGGGTTAGGTTGCATACATTTACTTCATTTAAATATTGTTATGTATATGGGTTTCGGCCCAAGGTTATGCTATATGGGCTCAAGCCCAAGATATTGCTTTACGGGTTCTGGCCCAGTGGATGACGGTAAGGGGATTATACACTGAGTTCTAGTAACTCACCCCTCCTTCTTAATCCTTGCAGGTAATGCTCAGTGATGTTGACTTGGGCCATGGATGACTCGGTGGAGGCCATACTTCAGAATTGGTGTTTTCGGACTTTAGTAAATTTCATTTTCCACTTTAATACTTTTACTATTTTGGGTTTTAAAGTTGTAATAAGGCCTCTGGGATAAACTTTAATTTGCTCTATGTTTGGACGTATTTATTATTTTCTTGAATTATTTTTAAAGGGGTTTTTTCTAAAATCATAAATAAAGGTTTTCCAAAATAGATTAACAAATGGATTTCATAACAAACTTTTACAAATAATTTAACTCGGAAATTCTCTTTCGAATTATCAATGATATTTTTAAAAGTCACAGATTTATAAGTACTCTATTTTAAATTTTCGATTCATCAATCAACTTCTCGAAATTAGTAGTATTTTATCAAATATTTATAAACCAAGCTTGTTTTCTTAACTATAATCAAATAACGCCTACTTTAGTAAGAATCACTTGTTATTTATACGTTTTCCTCATGTGACATGTCAGATTTGGTCATATCGCATGGGCCGGGTTTGGGGTGTTACATTTTATGGTATCAGAGCCCGGTTGCAAAACTCGACTGTGGTTTGGGTTGAAAAGCGTTTTCCAAAGTTGTTTGAAATTGGATTTATAAATACATGTTTTAGAGGAAGTATGGCACCACGGGTATCCGGCACCAAGTCAGTAAGTTTTTCTATTCTCGTTTTATAATTATTGTGGTATGACTGTAGTAAGAAAACTTCTCATGACAGAAATACTCTAGAACTTTTGGCTGTAGGAGTAGAAACTATAGAGATTGAGGCCTTAAGATACGATTTACGAAAACAACTTCTACTCTTATACTCCATAAAACATTGTTTACTAAACATTGAATAGTATACTGATTCATAAGACTCTTAATCAGATTAAATTGACTTAGCAAACATGAGTACAAAAGGATGTGGACGTGGTACACACGGTCGTGGTAGAGGTCGAGGTTCTAGGGCTGGATCCTCAGCATCGGGGCATATGTCCAGAAGGGAGGCGCCGGCATCGCCAGTGATTGAGACGGGGTCTCATGACCAAGCCAGAGCTGATGAGCTGTCTCAGCTAGTTAGGGAGGTTTTAGAGGAGGTTAGAGGAATCGGTGAGGCACTTCGGGTTAAATGCCTGGATTGTAAGAAGAAAAAGGATCGCGATTCTTTAGTGTCAAAGCTTCATTCTGTGAAACATGTTAAGGCACGTCCAAACTTTCCGGCTTGCGATTATTGCAGAAGGCGTCATCCGGGTGAATGCTGGAGGAGGTCAAGAGCATGCGTAAGATGCGGATCTAAGGAGCATAGGGCTCGGGATTATTCCATCACCATTAAGTCAGGTATGTTTTGGTGGAACGTAGAAAATTTCATGAATACGTGATAAGTACCTGTTTGTTCTGTGGTTGGATACCTAGTTGGGTGAAAGGTTTCTAAATTAAGTTAAAAGTGTATTACTGTTATTAGATTAGAGTGCGCAGCGATAGCGTAGTGGGGTAGTTGTTACCCGACTACCCTGTTAGTTGGAAATTTCGAGGACGAAATTTCTTTAAGGGAGGTAGAATTGTAACGCCCCGAAATTGGGCCTAGTAGAATTGGGCCCATTAGACCTTGAGCGTAGAAGAGTTTTAATTTTTTTTTTGAGAACAAGAGAACGATATTAATACAAGTTGGATTTCTAGGAGGGTGATTTTGGAAGGTTATTGTAACATCCTGAAATTCAGAATTTTATGTTTTGTATTATACCATGCGATAGGCTAGTGAAAAATGTTAATTGTGTATGTTTAGAGGTTCAAAGAAGGCTTGGTGTAACAGCCCAATTTCAATAGTGTCAGAACAGTGATTCGAGATCACTAAATCTGACGAAAAAGTTAGAAAACTTTGTTAATCGATAATTATAAGTTAAGTGTGATTTTAGAAATATTTTAAAAATTAGTGAATTTTGTGAACTAAAAGAATTAATTAGAAAAAAAATTGGGCCAAAAACGAGGTATTAAGACCTCGAATTCATAAAGTGAGCCATAAATATTTCTAAAAATATTTATGGAGTGTCATTAAGTTATTATTAAAGTTTAGTTGAGAAATTTTAACGTTTGGATATTTAATTAAATGAAAAGGACTAAATTGAAAAAGGTGTAAAAGTTGAATTATAGATTAAAAGAAATTATGAAGGACCAAAATGGCAATTATACCATTTTGTAAAGTTGAGGCGGTTTAAGTATGAAAATCTGAGATTTTTTTTAAAGTATATTATTATATTATTATTATATTATATTATATTATTATATTATTATATTATTATATTATATATATGCAAACAAAAACAAAAAGAAAGGGAAGGAGAGAATTGAAACAGAAAAGAAACAGAGAGTAAGACGAAACAGAGAAGAAATAGGGGAGAAAGAAAGAAAAAGGAAAAATAGAAAGTTTGAAGCTTGGAAGTTGATAGGTAAATCAATTTAGCCCTTTTTACTTAATTTTGATGTTTTAGAAGCTTTAAAGCAAGATTTTGATGAAACTAAGTTGATATTTTGAGAGTTTTTAGGTTTTCAAGTGTAGTTGATGTTGAAGAAAAAGATGAATCAGGGATTAAATTGAATGAAATTTAAGTTAGAATTAATAAGATGATTAAATTGTAAAGTATGCTATAAGCTGTGTTAGAGGGATTAATTTGAAAGAAATTAGAAATTAAAGTTTTAATATGAATATTAGATAGTCAAGTTGAATATGGAAGGAATTTAAGAAGAAACAAAGTATGAATTAAGTTAAGAAAATAAGTAAACTTAATTAGGATTAAATTGTAAAATGAGTTATAAGAAAACAGTTTTGGGGTAGCAGCAGTAAGGTAACTTTGAAAAATCACCAAAAATGGTAGAAATAGAATTATAAGTTGAGAGAGATATGAAATTAAAGCTTATTGAGTCTATTTTCATATGAAAGAAACAGAGAAAGAAAAGAAATTCTTTATTTTGTGATATTTAGATTTAGGTAAGACTGGTTCAGAGTGATTTCGAGATTCCCTGTTCTGACTTGGACAAATCATCAAAAATTGTATAAAAATAATTTTGGAACATAATTTATATGGTTAGATTCCTTAATGAGTCTAGTTTCAGGAAAAATTAACGGTTCTTCATTTGGAGTTCTGTAGCTCTGGAAATAAATAATTTAGTGACTATAACTCAAATGGACAGTTTTGAATATACTTATGAGTAATTAATGAATTTATTGATGATGTTACTTATAGCATGTTATATACATTAAGGATGCGGAATGGAGAGGAGGAGGAGGAAAATATGTATGAATATTCAGCTAGCATGGCTAATTTGTAATGTTTTAGACTCAGGGACTAAATTGAATAAAAGTAAAACTTTATGATTAATTTTGTAAAAATGTAGAAATGTCCAATTTGTATGAAATAGATTATTTTATTATTTAAAATTGCAAAATTGAATGAAATTATAAATTTAGATTAAGATCAATTGAAAAATCGATGAAAATAGAAAATTTCCAAAATGACCCTGAATCTTGATATTTCTACAGATTTGATTTAGCCAGGTAAGTTCATGTAACTTAATTATATGATATAAGAAAATATGAGTTGATGGTATGTGAAATATTGATATGATAAATTAACTGATTTATGTTTATGAAGAAGAGATAATTGAATGATTTTTTTCATGATATGTAAATATGTGATTATCTTTAATATGTTAATACAAGATAATTAAGTATGTTGAGACGAGTAATAAATTTATGTAAGACATGACGAGAAAAATAAATATATTTAAGGGACAATATGTTTGATTTTGATTGGTTTCAAAAATAAATTCTAAATGAAATAAAATGTCTGATAAATAAATTTGTAATTTCGGTAATGCCTCGTACCCTATTCCGGCATCGAATACGGGTAAGGGGTGTTACATTTAGTGGTATCAGAGCTATGGTTTAGTCGGTTCTCGGACCAAACGTAATATGTGTGAAGTCTAGAAATGTATGCCATTATTAATATATAACTTAAAATATAATGTGATATCTCCAGACTTTGATGATATTTGTATCACTATTATTCAAACTTTATCATTATTATGTGTAATTTATTAATTATGTGTGGTAAGTATTTTAAGGTAAGTATTTAGTAAATGATAAATTTAAGATTGAGTACTGAAGTTGAGACTGATACTGAACTGAATTATGGAATACTGAATATTATTTTGTGTACTGAATTGAATTGTGAAGTTATTGAATATTGTTATGTGTATTGCATTAAACTATGAAATTATTGATGTAATGAATTACTGCAATACTGTGAAACTGATTGAAATAAGAAGTGAAAATAGAATGAACTGGAATTTAGAAAGTTATTTAAATTACGTAACTGAATTATGAATTATTTGAATATTTGAAGGTATATTAAATAAAGAAAATATACGAGTAATTGAAATGTATATTGATTGAAAAGTAATTAGTGATTTTAAATTTGATTGGACAATAATTGAAAATACGAATTGAATAAAAATGCATTAAATTATGAATATGTGTAAATATATGAATCGTGTATTGATTGAAAAGTGGTTGGAACTGAATTGAAGTATAATTATATGTGAATATTTGCAATATGTATTGGTACTGAATTGTATACTGATTAGAAAATGGAAAAGTGAATTTGAAATAGAAAAAAAAAAGAAAGATGATTTGAATACCTTATTAACTTATCGGGCTAGATTGGATACAAATGGCATGCCATAGGATTGGAAGAGTTCTGGGATACTTCGACCTTGAGTCGATGAGACACTGGGTGTCATATTATTTACTTCGGATAGATTCAATAAGGTACTGGGTACCACTTTACTTCGGCTAGGCCGATGAGACACTGGGTGTCACTATATTTCTTCGGATAGTTTCGATGAGGTACTGGGTACCAATTTTCTTCGGCTAGGCCGATGAGACACTGGGTGTCACTATATTGCTTCGAACTATCCGATGAGGCACTGGGTGCCAATCTGGTGTGTTTGGTTGGATCCGCGTATCCGCCAAAGTCCGAGTCTTGTTAATAGGGGTAGATATGAATACTAAGTGAAATTAAAAATGAGAATTGATTTCCCTATTAACTTGTAGGACTAGTCGGATAAAATTGGCATGCCATAGGATTTGGAAGAGTACAGGATTTATCGGCTTTGCCGATCAGGCACTTTATGTGTCATAAATCAGGCACTCTATGTGTCGTATTTCAAGCACCTCGTGTGTCGTTTTAGGCACTTATGTGTTGTATACTGATCAGGTACTATGTACCGCTTTAGGCACAATGTGCCGTACTGGTGTGTTTGGGTTGGAATCCGTGTATCCATCAAAGTCCGGATTGTTAGTAGGGTGAATAATTGAAATGAAAAAAAAAAGAAAAAAAAAAGAGATTGATTGAACTATTGAAAATATGAGAAAGAAATTATGAGATGAATTGTGAATCGAATTGAAATGTGAGATTTGAAGCATGAACTTAGGGTTCATGAATTTGCTAAAATATCGAATTATTAATATTGAAATCAGTTGAATAAATGAAATGAGAAAATTGAATGAATTTGATCAATTGAACGTATGAAAAAGTGGAATTATAAATTAAAATCGATATATGAAATTGAAAGCTTGAACCAAAGGTTCATAATTTGATTAGATAATATAGATGATATATGATGCTATTTGATGAAAGTCTATTGTTGATGTATGAAATTAAAGTATAAATTAACACATATGATTTATATTGTTACATGTTTGATATTTATTATTTATTATTTATTATAATTTTTATAATTTGAATTATGGTAATACCACTGAGTATAGATATAGACATGCTCAACATACGATTGTATTATTATAATTCAAATTATTTAGTATTAAATGTTAAATTTAAACTATGCGTATAGTAAGTGAAGTATGAGGTAAGTGTTATTGTTGAATTAAATGGAAATTGAATTAAGTAATGGATAAATATTATATTGAGTTGTATATTGATGAGAAAGTGAAATTAAATTTAGTTGTGAATAAATTGAAAATGAAATTGGAATTGAAAAATAATATATGTGCATAATGTAATTTGCCCAAGTAAATGAGATTAGATATACTAATATAGTAGTGGTATACCATTAAGGGACTTTAGCGCATTCTCTGATAATAACACTTTGGTACTCATCAAGTGCTATCTGATTAATAGTACATAATAATACACTTCTATATTTGTTTCGTATATCCTAAGTGTTTTGTTTAATCTATTGGATCTTTTATAAAAATGTAACACCCCTATGCCCGGCCCACAAGCCTTGACCGGATCTGGTATGTCACGGAGTAAAAAGGAGGTTGAAAGGTTTGGACTAATAGTAGAAATTTAAAAATTTGTTAAGGGTATAAAACGGTATTTGCTAAAACTCAAGTGGATTAATTTGATAAACACGATGGGGTTGAAAACTTTTTCTTTTCCTTTGAAACCATTTGATCATTTAGATTTTTAGAAATGTCGGGGTTATTAATAACTTGGTAAAATTTGCTACCCGATGGTAACGTCCTTGAAAACGCGTACGAGTACTAATTTTGAAAACGTTGCTTTTACCGATTCGCTTAACAGTTCATAAGTTCGTTAGAAATAAGGTAAAAACTACTTAATCATACGAATAGTAATAAAATAATAAGCGGCCATATTACAACCCAATCGAATTTAGCAAATAGTAAACTTTAATGGTACGAAATAAGACTTCTAAACCGAGGAACAAGCATGGCCACCGCGAGTCCTCTCCGGCTCCGTCTCCGCGATCTACTCACCTGAAAAGATAGGAAAAAGGGGGTGTAACATCCCGAAAATGGGGCTATTTGAAATTTCATTATTTTCTTATGTATGAACCACTGAAATATTATTTATGGAATAAGAGAGTTTAATTTAAGGCTTTGAGTTGGCTCGGTTTAATGGAAAAAGTCAGTTTTTAACTTTTAAGGTAGGGAGCCTTAGCAGGAGGGTGTTATAAGAATAAATGGGGATGATTTGGGCATAAAATGAGCCTAGACTAAGTGGCAAAGTAAGCCCACTTAAGTACTTGGAGTTGACGCCACAATGCACAAGGGAGAGCTTGTGTTCGAGTCACGAAAACTCCCTTTTTGCACTCCAAGGGGACGGCATAAGTAGGAGAAATTTTCTCCCTTTTAAATTCCTTTATTAATTAATGTTATTAAAGGATAATATGAGCTTTTAAAGGATTATATTATATGGATATTAAGGATTTTATTAAAAGGGATATTATTTGTATACTAGGGATATTATTAGATTTAAATGGAGATTATTGGATTTTAATTATTGTGATAATAGAGGATATCCAAGGATAATTGGTGGATTATTAAGGGATTATTTGAAGATTAATTCAATTATTTTGAATTAATTGAAATGTGTGGCCAAGAGTACTTGGAGAGGTAGCCGAAATTTTGAACTCCTTGAACAAGGAGGTGTGGACGGCAAGGCTACTAGGGGGGTGCCGAAATCCTTTATAAACCCCTGGCCATCACCTTGTTTTTCTTTTAGACTTTTTCTGCAGCAGCCGAATTTCTTCCTCCTCCTCGTTTTCTCTTTATTTTCTTTCTTTCATAAAACTCCTTGGCCGAATCCTCCACATCTCCATAGCTCTTTTATTTATAAACTAAGACCCCTATTCTCCTATACTCCCTTGTAGAACCGAAATTCTCTTCTCTTATTTGGAATCTCTTTTGGCCGAATACCAAGGTGGTTGGACCTCTTCAAGTTAACTGTTGTGGTGATTAAGTAAAGGTGAGTAGGCTATAGCCGAATGTCAATTTCCCTTATCTCTAATGTTCTGCCGATTTAAATTAAAGGAAAAAGCCGAAAGTTGGCAAGTATTAATGGTTGGCTAACCTTTCTATTGAAGCCGATTGCATCAAGGACTCCGGGATCTCAAAGCAGTAAGATCAGATCTTTCATTCGCTGACAAACGAAATTTGGTAAGTATAGGTAAGGCTTATATTGGTGTTTAAAAGCCGAAGGTTATGGTTATTAGTGTTATTAATTGACCAAGTGTAGTTTGTAAACCAGATTCGCAATTCGGACGCTAAGGCTAGTACTCAAAGTGATTTGGGTAAGGATTCGGGTACAAAGTATGATCCCTTTAAATCTTTTAGTTTGGCCGAATAGGCCATAATACTAACCTTGTTAGTATGCCGAATATAGGGGCAAGGACTTAGAGTGTGGCTGATTGATCATCTTCGGGATTCAAGACTATCGTGGTAACAGGTGTGTACATACACACCATATAGCTTATTAACTATGTTAAGTAATGTGAATGTTATCTTGACTTATGTGGCAATGGCTTGAATACCATAACGGTATACGTGATGAATCAGGTAAGTACCTGTGCACATGATTTTGATATTTAATGCTTTTGGGAAGCATGTTGCGATAGTACATATGATAAATCTGTATATGACTGTTGACCATGTGGGTTGATTGAGTGGAGGGGGCAGTGATAATGTGCCGACGGGCACCAGTGCTTTGGTAGCACAACGTGACTATATGTCACCAGAGGTTTGGTACCTCCAGAGGTTTGGTACCTCAATAGCGACTTATCCCTGTGGTTAACACCACCGTGGGTTGGCCCCACTTGAGCTATGGGATCGTCTGCCAGTGATTTGGTATCACACGATGGGTTGGCCCCATCACCCGATTTGTGTCTACGGACACCAGTGCTTTGGTAGCACAACGTGACTATATGTCACCAGTGGTTTGGCACCACCAGTGGTTTGGTACCACAACGGGGTAGACAGTGGCGTATGGCTGGCTAGGTTGGGACACATGATGATTTGCATAATTAATTTGTTATTTGATGTGTATGAAAATGCTTTAAAATGGGGGAAGGGTTACATACTGAGTCTTGGTGACTCACCTTCTCCTTTATATTTTTCAGGTGACACTTAGATTGCGGATGTGGAGCCGGGATGACTCGAGGTGGCCATGCAGTGGACTTGAACTAATTGAAGTTCATATTTAGTTATTTTATTTTTATTATTGGTTTATTTTATTTTGGATGTAATAAGGCCTCCCTAAACTTTATTTTTGTTATTTTTCCTATATGTAGGATATTTCGTTTAAAACTATACTATTAAAATTAAATTAAATTCACATGATTTCCAATTAAACACGAAAATATTTTAAAATGCCATCGGGCACCGTTGGAATTTGTTTTATAATGTACTTAAATATTTGTTTTAAAAATAAACACTAAGTATGATTTTATCAAGATAATCAAATCCGAAAAGTTTTCAACAAAGCTTAATGGGTTTCAAAATGGTTTTCGAAAAGATTTTTCCCCGTGACGATCCAGATTCGACCATAGTGTTTGGGCCGGGTTTGGGTTGTTACAAAATTGGTATCAGAGCCCAGGTCAAAGCTCGGCTGTGGGGGCCCAAGGCCCAAAAATGTTTTAAAAGGCCTTATGAAATAATTTTTGGATTTTGGACAGCATGGCCCGAGTCTCCGGCACCGATCCGCCCAGGTAAGTACTTCTGAACCTCTTGGTGAATTAAATTCTGTAGAAGGGTAGGAAGTATGGAACGTAGATAGACTTATAGGACTTGAACCCTAGGATTAGATTACTCAAACACATGAACCGAACATAAGACATTAAAGAACTAAACCAATCTATGACTTAGCCAGTGAGCTAGGGTGTGGTAACCCCTGTACGCATGTCGAGGATTGGATCCGGAAGAGTCTGGTATTTAAGCAGTCCGTGTGACTCACCTCCTCTTCGCAGGTATCCTACCTGGTGCGTAGCTTCGGTTCACCCTAACTCAGAGGGCTCAGTGGTGTGGCAACCTCTGTGCGCATGTCTAGAAAGGTTCGGTGAGAGCTTGGTATTTAAGCGGTCCGTGTGACCCACCTCCTCTTCACTCGAATCCTGCCTGGTGCGTAGCTTTGGTTCACCCTGACCATAAGGGCTCGGTCATAGGCTAAACCCTGTGATTAAAACCCGAAAAGGGAATTAGCCATGGTTTCAAAAAGAAATGAAACAACAACAACTCCAATGTTTTCAAAACTCTTGCAACAACTCTTTTTAAATCAGAAAACATCCTATTTACAACGTTTTTCTCGAAAAACTCAAATTTTTGGAAAATTACAAAAATGCCCTTAGGGGTAAAATTACCAAAATGCCCCTGACTCATAAAATATCAGTTTAATGGTTTTGCTCAAAAATTTCAACTACTTTACAAGTATCCAACAACTTAGTTTTGAAAATCAACACTGAAATATTTTGGTTTAGAAAATTACGAAAACGCCCTCAAGTTGCAAAATTACCGAAATGACCCTGGTTTTAGAAATTTTTACAAACATCACTATTTGGAAAGGAAAACTTTCAAAAAGGGACCCTCAAAGTTTTACAACTGACGAAAATATCCTTGATTTATCAAAATGACAAAATTGCCCCTGATTGACAAAATTACCAGAATACCCCTGGTTTCAAAACGGTTACGATTTCACAAATTTTTATAAATATCCTCCAGTTTTGGGAATTTCAAAATGACCTACTTTACTAAAGTTTTAAAATTTCTTTATTTACGAAAATACCCCTGTAGGGAAAATGACGAAAATACCCCTGGGTTGGAAATGGGCAGAAATGTCCGAAGAGTGAATAGGTATGGAAAGCATTAAGGAATGGATGCATGAACTCTTTGTGTGAACTAGGATAGAAGACTGAAACCTTGTTTGCTCGAAAGAATCCCTAATTAAATTCTGTTCATAAAATGTCTTCGCGAATAAGAAAGTGAAACAAATGCTAACACATAAAATTTTCTTAATCAGATTAAAGCGCAGTAGATAGAATGAGTTCTAGAGGACGTGGACGTCGTGGACGTGGTAGGGGTAGGATGACGGTGTCTGAACCCGTCAGATCAGGTCAAGGTTCGGAAAACGAGGTACCACCGCCACCACCACCTCCTACTTTCAGGGCTGAGGAGCAGGACCAGACCGGTGGTGAGGCTGTGTCACAGGCTGTTTTGCGAGTGTTGGAGATGGTGGCCGGGGCTGGTGGGAATTTGGGAGCTCGGAAGTCTGTTCCCGAGCGAATTCGGTCTAACGGGGCCGAGGTATTCCGTGGTGTCTCAGGAGTGGCGCCCAGTGCTGCAGAATATTGGCTGGAATCTACGGAAAGGGTCATGGATGATCTCGACCTGACTGACGAGGAGAAGCTGAAAGGGGCAGTGTCGCTTCTAAAGGATGAGGCGTACCAGTGGTGGCTGACAGTCCGGGATGGAGCCGCGGCTGATGATCTCACGTGGGACTACTTTAAAACGGCCTTTCAGAAGAAGTATGTGGGCACTAGCTACACGGATGCTCAAAGGAAAGCCTTCCTAGGTCTAGTGCAAGGAACTAAGTCAGTGGCCGAGTATGAAGCAGAGTTTTTAAGGCTGAGTAGGTATGCCAGAGGAATCGTAGCCACTGAACATGAGCGCTGTGTCCGCTTTGAGGACGGGCTCAGAGATGATCTGAGATTGCTAATTGCCCCGCAGCAGGTTCGTGAGTTCTCGTCCCTAGTGGAGAAGGCCAAGGTGGCCGAAGGGATTAAAGAGACTGTGAGGCAAAACTATAGTAGGAATAATCAGAAGAGAGGATTTGGGCCAGCTGGGTCAGGTGATAATGTCCAGAAAAAGGCTAGGCCAAGTGGGCCAAATCAGGCAGCAAGGCCCATGACTACTAATCAAAGGCCAACTCAGTGCAACCGCTGTGGAAAAACCCATTGGGGGAGTTGTTGGACCGGTAACAAAGGTTGTTTTGAGTGTGGGTCTTTGGAGCATCGGGTAAGGGACTGTCCTCAAAAGGCAGCTAAGGATCAGCCAGAAGGTCAGAATCGCGCTCAGGGCAGAAATGTTGGACCACCACAGAGGGGTCGGGGTAATGGCAGAGGAAACAATGGTTTCAACCGAGGTCGTGGAACTCAGGGCAGAGGTTCGGGTAACACAGAGGCTAGGCAGCCTGGCTTAGTCTATGCAGCGAGGCGGCGCGAGGAGGGAGACGCACCGGACGTCATAACCGGTACGTTTCTAATATTTGGTTTACCCTATGTTGCATTAATTGATGTGGGTTCGACGCACTCGTACATTGCTAGTAGTGTGGTAGGAACTATGGACCTAGACTCTGAGACTACTCTTAGGAAGATGACTGTGCTAAGCCCCCTAGGACACTCTGTAGTAGTAGACAAACTTTATAGAGGTGTACCCCTAGAACTCCAAGGGGTCGTATTTGTAGCCGATCTGATGGAACTACCTTTCGGAGAGTTCGATTTGATCCTTGGAATGGACTGGTTGGTTAAGTATCAGGCGAATTTGGATTGCGCGGCTAAGCGCATGGTGCTTAAGACGGCTGAGGGTGATGAAGTGGTTATGATAGGTGATAGAAGGAATTACCTATCCAATGTGGTGTCGGCCTTGAAGGCCGAAAGGATGGTCAAGAAAGGTTGCGAGGCATATTTGGTTAGGATCTGTGCTTTGGAAGCTAAGGAGTCAGTAGTTGAGGTTCGAACGGTTGGGGAATTTGCTGACGTATTTCCGGAAGAACTTCCAGGTCTGCCTCCAGATCGGGAAGTTGAATTCGGTATTGACTTGCTACCCGGAACGGCACCCGTGTCTATAGCACCATATCGAATGGCACCTAAGGAACTGGTGGAGCTAAAGGCTCAAATTCAGGAGCTCTTGGATAGAGGATTTATCCGACCAGCATATCCCATGGGGAGCACCTGTGTTTGTCAAGAAGAAGGAGGGTCATGCGGATGTGCATCGACTACCGTCAGTTGAACAAGTTAACAATCAAAACAAGTACCGTTGCCTCGGATCGACGACTTTTTGACCAATTGAAAGGAGCGGTTTTCAAAGATTGACCTTAGGTCGGGTTATCATCAATTGAAGGTGAAGGAAGTTGATGTTCACAAGACGGCGTTCAGAACTCGGTATGGACATTACGAGTTTCTGGTAATGCCATTCGGGTTGACCAACGCGCCGGCGGCATTTATGGACTTGATGAACAGAGTATTTCAGCAGTACCTAGACCAATTCGTCGTGGTATTCATTGACGACATCTTGGTGTACTCTAAAACGGAGGAAGAGCATGACAAGCATTTACGAATAGTGTTGCAAGTACTAAGGGAGAAGCAATTATATGCCAAATTCAGTAAGTGCGAATTTTGGCTGAAGGAGGTGGCTTTCTTAGGACATGTGGTATCGGCGGAAGGAATTAGAGTAGACCCTCGCAAGATTGAAGCAGTATTGGATTGGAAACCGCCTAGGTCAGTGGCGGAAATCCGAAGTTTTCTGGGTCTAGCGGGGTATTATCGAAGGTTTGTGGAAGGATTTTCCTTAATCGCAGCACCGTTGACGAAGCTGCTAAGGAAAGGTGTTCCATTTGTATGGACGGAGAAGCAGCAAGAAAGCTTTGATAAGCTAAGGAAAATTTTGACAGAAGCTCCGGTGTTGGTGCAACCCGAGGCGGGGAGGTTGTATACCGTGTATTGTGATGCGTCCCATACCGGTTTGGGATGTGTGCTGATGCAGGAGGGGAAGGTAGTAGCCTATGCATCACGGCAGTTAAGGCCACATGAACTGAATTACCCAACGCACGACTTGGAATTGGCGGCAGTTGTCTTTGCTCTAAAGATATGGCGGCATTATCTATATGGGGAGAAGTCGATAGTCTACACAGATCACAAGAGTTTGAGGTATCTCTTGACCCAGAAGGATCTGAACTTGAGACAGCGTCGATGGATCGAACTTTTAAAAGACTACGACTGTTCAATCGAGTACCATCCGGGCAAGGCCAACGTGGTAGCTGACGCGTTGAGCCGGAAGGTGGTGATGGATTTAGAGCAATGTTTGCTCGGTTGAGTTTATATGATGATGGAAGCCTCTTGGCAGAACTTCAAGTTAAGCCGACGTGGATAGAGGAAATTAAGGAAAAACAGTCAGTGGATGAAGGGTTGAACGCTAGGAGAGCACAAGTTCGGGATGGTGGTTTGGAAGGATATAACCTGTCGAGGGACGGAGTATTATGCTTTCAAGGGCGAGCGTGTATGCCAAAGGATGTGGAATTGAGGCAGAAGATTCTCCATGATGCACATAGCAGCCCTTACGCTATGCATCCGGGAGGAAGCAAGATGTATAGGGATCTTAGAGAGCAGTTTTGGTGGCCCGGGTTGAAGCGTGAAGTAACAGAGTTTGTTGGTAAGTGTCTGACTTGTCAACAAGTTAAGGCTGAACACCAGTTGCCGTCAGGATTGCTTCAGCCAGTGAAGATTCCCCAATGGAAGTGGGAACGGATCACCATGGATTTTGTTAGTGGGCTACCCCTTACGCCCAGTAAGAGAGACGCGGTTTGGGTAATAGTAGACCGGTTAACTAAGTCGGCTCACTTCATACCGGTGAGGATGGATTTTTCTCTTCAGAAGCTAGCTAAGCTGTACGTCTCGGAGATAGTAAGATTGCATGGGGTTCCAACATCAATCATCTCGGATAGGGATCCCAGGTTCACGTCAAGGTTTTGGAAGGCCTTGCACCAAGCTTTGGGTACGCGGTTGGACTTCAGTACAGCTTTCCATCCACAATCGGACGGACAATCGGAGAGAGTGATACAGATCTTGGAGGATATGTTAAGAGGATGCGTCTTGGATTTTCGTGGTAGTTGGGAGGAGTTTCTACCATTGGCAGAGTTCGCCTACAACAACAGCTACCAGGCAAGTATCCAGATGGCTCCGTATGAGGCACTGTATGGACGGAAGTGTCGTACTCCGACATGTTGGACAGAATTAGGCGAACGACAAATTTTGGGTCCAGAGTTGGTGACAGAGACGGAGGATAAAGTCAAGGTGATTCGGTCTCGTCTTAAGGAAGCATCGGATAGGCAAAAATCCTATGCAGATTTAAAACGCAAGGAGATGGAGTATGCTGTGGGAGACAAGGTTTTTCTGAAAGTGTCACCTTGGAAAAAGGTGTTAAGATTTGGACGGAAAGGGAAGCTAAGCCCAAGGTTCATTGGGCCGTATACGGTGATTAAGCGTGTGGGACCGGTAGCTTATCAGCTTGAGTTGCCGGCAGAACTGAGTCAGATCCATGATGTCTTTCACGTATCAATGCTGAGACGGTATCGGTCAGACCCATCGCACGTTGTGCCAGTGGCAGAGATCGAGGTGAATCCAGATTTATCGTTTGAGGAGGAACCAGTTCAGATCTTAGACCGAGATGTGAAGGTTCTACGTAGGAAGACAGTGCCCCTGGTGAAGGTGCTGTGGCGGAACCATGATTCGGAGGAAGCTACGTGGGAACCTGAGGATGTAATGAGGCAGCAATACCCTCACCTGTTTGATCAAGGAATTTCGGGACGAAATTTATTTTAAGGGGGGTAGAACTGTAACATCCCGAAAATGGGGCTATTTGAAATTTCATTATTTTCTTATGTATGAACCACTGAAATATTATTTATGGAATAAGAGAGTTTAATTTAAGGCTTTGAGTTGGCTCGGTTTAATGGAAAAAGTCAGTTTTTAACTTTTAAGGTAGGGAGCCTTAGCAGGAGGGTGTTATAAGAATAAATGGGGATGATTTGGGCATAAAATGAGCCTAGACTAAGTGGCAAAGTAAGCCCACTTAAGTACTTGGAGTTGACGCCACAATGCACAAGGGAGAGCTTGTGTTCGAGTCACGAAAACTCCCTTTTTGCACTCCAAGGGGACGGCATAAGTAGGAGAAATTTTCTCCCTTTTAAATTCCTTTATTAATTAATGTTATTAAAGGATATATGAGCTTTTAAAGGATTTATTATATGGATATTAAGGATTTTATTAAAAGGGATATTATTTGTATACTAGGGATATTATTAGATTTAAATGGAGATTATTGGATTTTAATTATTGTGATAATAGAGGATATCCAAGGATAATTGGTGGATTATTAAGGGATTATTTGAAGATTAATTCAATTATTTTGAATTAATTGAAATGTGTGGCCAAGAGTACTTGGAGAGGTAGCCGAAATTTTGAACTCCTTGAACAAGGAGGTGTGGACGGCAAGGCTACTAGGGGGGTGCCGAAATCCTTTATAAACCCCTGGCCATCACCTTGTTTTTCTTTTAGACTTTTTCTGCAGCAGCCGAATTTCTTCCTCCTCCTCGTTTTCTCTTTATTTTCTTTCTTTCATAAACTCCTTGGCCGAATCCTCCACATCTCCATAGCTCTTTTATTTATAAACTAAGACCCCTATTCTCCTATACTCCCTTGTAGAACCGAAATTCTCTTCTCTTATTTGGAATCTCTTTTGGCCGAATACCAAGGTGGTTGGACCTCTTCAAGTTAACTGTTGTGGTGATTAAGTAAAGGTGAGTAGGCTATAGCCGAATGTCAATTTCCCTTATCTCTAATGTTCTGCCGATTTAAATTAAAGGAAAAAGCCGAAAGTTGGCAAGTATTAATGGTTGGCTAACCTTTCTATTGAAGCCGATTGCATCAAGGACTCCGGGATCTCAAAGCAGTAAGATCAGATCTTTCATTCGCTGACAAACGAAATTTGGTAAGTATAGGTAAGGCTTATATTGGTGTTTAAAAGCCGAAGGTTATGGTTATTAGTGTTATTAATTGACCAAGTGTAGTTTGTAAACCAGATTCGCAATTCGGACGCTAAGGCTAGTACTCAAAGTGATTTGGGTAAGGATTCGGGTACAAAGTATGATCCCTTTAAATCTTTTAGTTTGGCCGAATAGGCCATAATACTAACCTTGTTAGTATGCCGAATATAGGGGCAAGGACTTAGAGTGTGGCTGATTGATCATCTTCGGGATTCAAGACTATCGTGGTAACAGGTGTGTACATACACACCATATAGCTTATTAACTATGTTAAGTAATGTGAATGTTATCTTGACTTATGTGGCAATGGCTTGAATACCATAACGGTATACGTGATGAATCAGGTAAGTACCTGTGCACATGATTTTGATATTTAATGCTTTTGGGAAGCATGTTGCGATAGTACATATGATAAATCTGTATATGACTGTTGACCATGTGGGTTGATTGAGTGGAGGGGGCAGTGATAATGTGCCGACGGGCACCAGTGCTTTGGTAGCACAACGTGACTATATGTCACCAGAGGTTTGGTACCTCCAGAGGTTTGGTACCTCAATAGCGACTTATCCCTGTGGTTAACACCACCGTGGGTTGGCCCCACTTGAGCTATGGGATCGTCTGCCAGTGATTTGGTATCACACGATGGGTTGGCCCCATCACCCGATTTGTGTCTACGGACACCAGTGCTTTGGTAGCACAACGTGACTATATGTCACCAGTGGTTTGGCACCACCAGTGGTTTGGTACCACGGGGTAGACAGTGGCGTATGGCTGGCTAGGTTGGGACACATGATGATTTGCATAATTAATTTGTTATTTGATGTGTATGAAAATGCTTTAAAATGGGGGAAGGGTTACATACTGAGTCTTGGTGACTCACCTTCTCCTTTATATTTTTCAGGTGACACTTAGATTGCGGATGTGGAGCCGGGATGACTCGAGGTGGCCATGCAGTGGACTTGAACTAATTGAAGTTCATATTTAGTTATTTTATTTTTATTATTGGTTTTTTTATTTGGATGTAATAAGGCCTCCCTAAACTTTATTTTTGTTATTTTTTCATATGTAGGATATTTCGTTTAAAACTATACTATTAAAATTAAATTAACACACATGATTTCCAATTAAACACGAAAATATTTTAAAATGCCATCGGGCACCGTTGGAATTTGTTTTATAATGTACTTAAATATTTGTTTTAAAAATAAACACTAAGTATGATTTTATCAAGATAATCAAATCCAAAAGTTTTCAACAAAGCTTAATGGGTTTCAAAATGGTTTTCGAAAAGATTTTTCCCCGTGAC